>JALLOT010001617.1:0-14555 GCA_036939595.1 Thalassiosira livingstoniorum | reverse complement strand
TTCAACTTCAACATACCGAAAATGACTTTGGAAAAAGGGCTATTTTAGGTTCACGTTTGGGAACGTACCCTTAGGCCAGTAACCAATATGAGTACCTAGTCTCAGGCCAGCTTACAAACTTGTATTGCTTGCAAGCAATCATGAAGTATTGTAATGAATAAGTATGGTAGTACGAAACCTAGTACATCAAGATAATTTATTCTTTTTTACCTTTGGAGTGCAAAAAGTTATTCATTAATCTTGATGGCTTCTCATTATTATTTAAGGTTAAAAATCACAAAAATTAGAACCAAACACAAGTTCATGATCACAATGATTGCAACAATGATGCTGATCACAATCACAACAATCACAATGATCACATTGATCCCAAATGATTGCAGGTAATCAATGATGATTAGAGACAATCATCAAACCAATCACACTATTATACAAAATAACTTTGACCATTATTTCATTGCTAAACAAGCACAAATTGGCTTCACATAAACAGATATGAAAAGGTACTTTGTTTTAGTCTTTTTAATGATGTGTTTGGATTAACAAAACTTGTTGATTGTTCAGAAATACTGACTTGCCTGCTGCAATTTTGTTTGGAGCATGGTCCAAACTTCTCCATTTTTTCCTCTGTTTCAGAAGTTTTTTAGATACCCACTCTTTGTTGTTTCTTGGTATCATTGCCTCACACCAATTGTAAATCTTCACTCAAAGCCACTTTTCAAGTTTTGATTCATGATGTGGCTGATTGTTGTTTAAATTTGGTGCAAATTTGATCTCTAGGTAGCCTTCAACACAACAATGCTCTGAGACTTCTACTTGCATAATCTTTGTTGCTGGCATGAACATATTATCCAGTTTTTGTTATATTCTGAGGATTGTACTTATGGTATGTCATTCAATTTGTGATTTGGTAATGTGTTGGGTCTAAGGAAGTTTCAATTTCATCAAATTTATGGTTGGATCTAGAGACATGACCAAAACAATGATCATTGCACTATCTCTGCATGCATAGCACAATTGTTCATACTGTTGAGCAGACCATGCACAAGGAGAGAGTTCTGTTTTGCAATGCAATACAAAGTTAGTTTTGAGGGATCTTGGGCAAGAGGTTGTTGACTTGATAGCTGAATCTAGAATCCTGACCTAAGTACATCATGATTATTGCCACAAAGAGCTGATGACATATTTTTCAGTAGACTTATGTTGTGAAGGTTTTGTAATAAGAAGCCAACCATTTCAAAAAAGAACATTTGCCAAAGACTGTTTGGAATAGCATTGATTCCATGTCTGTTAAGGTAGGAATATGTTCTTTTTTTATTTCTGGATGATGATTTAGTTTGGTGGCACAACACATACATAAATTCAGACTGCTCAAAAGAGATAAGATCATCCAGTTCATTGTTTCATGGCACAACATAGACCAAGAGAATGAATAGCCAAATTTTTTCATTGGCAAACAGAGAAACGGGGTGTAGTGCCTTTAGTAGATTTTTTTATTTTTACTTGTTGCTCCATTTCTTTGTTACTTCAATAATGAAATTCAAAGGCTCAAAGCAAGATACTTTTACCTTGAAAATTACTAGCAAAGAGCTAGTTTTTGCCTATTTGACAGCCAACCTAGATCAGTAGATAAGTTCTAGACAAGCCAATTCTTCAAATAATGAAGGACCAGTCAACACTAATGTTCTATATACGACCTTTTGATTTAATTTTTTTGCAAGTACTCATATGTGTTCAAATCAATTCTTTGAGATAACACAGTTTCAAAGTTTTACTTAAAAACATACTAATTCCTATGTGCAAATTCAAAGTTTTTTTGCGAAGCAGGTCAAGGATTGATCTAGAAAAAGCTGTAAAAAAATTATACATTTTTAAATAGATGGCACATTTCATTCTGAAACAGAATTAGTACCTGCGCATAAGGTAGAAAATAAGTTTTTAGGTAGAATTTGACACATATTCAGACATGATAAACGGAACTCTTGAATTCCAGTACTGTGGATTGAAAAAATGACTTTTAATTTTGAAAAAGGTAGGCACCACCTGCAAAATTATAAGAAAAAGATCACAAAAAAAGAACCAATACCTTGAACTTGAGAATTGTCTTTTAAGATAGAAAATGACACATTATTTATTGTTACATATGTACTCTTGTTACTCCTACTTTTTTGAGACTTCTTCATACCAAAGTGTTTCCATTTGCATTTGCAGATCTTAAACCTAATACAAAACTGTCTCACAATCTGTGTAGGTGAATAAGATACCTAGATTTTACCTACTTAGATGTCAAATAAAAATTGACAAAAAGGATTTAGTATTTTTAACAGAAAAATTCTGACTTACTAAAACAATATTTTGTAAATCTATTTTGATTTGTTTTAGAAGGACAGTTGAATTTCTCAGTTTTTTTTTCATATGTTATAATAAATTCTACATTTGCACTTTATCTCAAAATTTGATACATCCTCCAAAAAATTGATACTTGTAACAAATAGATTAAAATACCAGTAAAGAAAACAGTCTATACAAGTAAGAATATCAAACATACTAACATTTTATTTCTAAATAACTATTTTAAATATATTTTGAATGATCATTCAACCCCTCACGAAACTTCCTATTTCATTGCACATTCTTTATACATACATTATTAATAACTCACATTGTTGAGCTAAGTCAGAGTTATAATATCAACTATTTAACAAACCTGTTACATAAAAAGCTACCTACATACGTCAATTGATTCGATTTTTTCTTACGGATTGTATTGTTCTTGTATTGGTCTTGTAAAAACGAAAATTGTATAAGATTTACACAGCTAGAAACAAAGGAAAACTAGAAATAAGTAAATGCTTTCAGTGTTTGAGGTCTTGCGATACATTTAAATTAAAAGGTCTTACATTCATTAATGAAAACTTACTGCAATCGTGCTTCACAAAAATAAGATTTGATACAGCTGTGGTTGTTTTGAAGGATGTTGGGTAGATTGAAAATGGTGCAATTGGAATTTTGTTGATGATTGGGCTTTTTTGTGGCCCTTGGACTTGTTTTTTTGTTGTTTGTTCTCAGGAGCTTTGTGATGTCACATAAAAACTATTGGCAGAAGGCAAGATACACTTTTGTCAGATTGTCATGCATCAGGGATGCCTTTTTGATATTGGAATTGGTATGTTCGGTTATGTAAGTAGCTATTACCAAAAAGTACAGAAAATTTCATGTGATACATTGTTGTATTCATGATGGTAGGCAGCAATTCCTGTACTTTTAGGTAAATATGAGCTAAGTACAGATTTGAAAATATCTGGTCGAGAAGGATGCAGTAGAGAATTGCAAACATTTCGATTTACCTGCCATTTCATATAACAATAATCAAACCACAATCTAGAGTATCAGCACAGCTTGTATCTTACCAGGATGGAGTAACAGATACATCTAAAAAATCATAAACAGGGCAATAATGAAGTCCGTTATGTTGTTAGTTTCAAAGAATCAAACTTGACATTTACAGATGAATCCAACACAGAAGTTACATTACCTAGGATAACCCTCTAAAATGCTGGAAGTATTATTTAATGAAAAACTTAAAAAAATAATATATCAGACAGATAGGAGATTTCCATGCCATACAACGAAACACAATCTTTTTAAACTTTTGCATCTTTTTCACTCACTACAATATAGCAATTTCAAATATGATTTGACATTTTTTTGAATACAATATGTTCACTGCTATATTACATTTTCAATTAAGAGACATTGGTGTCTATTGCACCACAAGTTTATCTGGAGGGCAATTTTCCCCTAAACATGATACAATTCTCTAATCAAACAAAATTCATTTGAAACATTTCTTCATTGCTGCACACTTTGTCAGATCAAGCATCTACACAATATTGTGCACAACATCCTTTTCCCAACTACGCTGGTCACAACTCACCCACCATGGATCTGGAACTAAGATCCGCATCAGACTTGAAAGACATCCTCGAAGCGAACCACTTGGACAACTGGGTTCTGCTCCTGCTTTTTGGAAGTGTAAAGTTTGAGCTCACCATATCAAAACAGCGATTGGCTTTCCAAACATGTCTAAGCTTTTCCCCAGGGCGCTCAACCTTCCTCTCTAATATTGACTGAGGAGGATCGTGTTCTTCGGGGAATACTTGCTCTGCGACCACTTTCCCGTCAGACGTCCCTGGAATGACTTCGATTCCAACAACGGGTGCCAAAACATCATATGCCGAGGCGAAGCCAGATCGAATTCCTGCAAGGATATCGTTTCGGTCTTGTGATAAGGTGGAGAGTTCTGGGACATCTGCAGGAACTGTGATGGGGAGTAGATGGGCCCTATCCCAGCTTTCTCGATCTCTATTCTTTGCCGAGGACAAGAGGGTATCTTGGAATGACAGCTCATCATCCTCGTGGTCAGCCGGTGCACCATACAAAACTCCAGGAGGAGGGATTGGAATTGGCTCACTCGACACCAATCCTTCATCCAAGGTCAACACATCCTCTGCCGAAAGGTATTGCTGGCCACCCTTCTCAAAAAATTCAGCAACAGTCTGCACCCCTTTCGAGCGAAAATAGAGTGGTGCCACTGCTCTGTTGTAGAGGTTGGGCTTCGTTTTGGGGGTGTACGAGGCGGGACGGGAGCGCAGGGCAAGTACATGGGTGGCACCTTCGGCAACGGCAGATCGATAAGGGATGGGTTCGTAGCAAAATGCATCTTCAGAAGAAAAGAAAAGAATGCAAACAATTAATATTGTGAGCAATTGATTCTGATGTGCAAAAAGGAAATTTAAAACGACTCTTCCCTAACTGGAACTCACCATAACAAAAGTGCGGTGTCGATTCGCTGTTCTTGCTACCATCACTCGAAGGCAAGTCTATCAAAATCGGAGAACCAGCAGCGCCAGGAACTGTCATACTCGCTTGCAGACATGCCCACAAACCACGCCGACGCCCTTTCTCGTCCGTCGATGCCGATTGAATTTCAGGATACCGTTGGGCCGATGATGAACTTACAGCACCCGTTGATGCAGTGGTGGCAGTGCCATCATCGCCCATGCCATCCTTTGCAGGAGTTTCAAAATGCTTCCTCAAAGAGACAGGCGAGCCAAAATCATCTCGAAAATGACCCTCTTTCGAACCAAAGCACACAGTTTTCAGCTTGCCCGTTTCTAGATCGACCGCGGAACTGACAATGCGGAGTGGTTGTACCTCATCGTTTTGAGAGAATGAGTCGAGGTCCAGTGGTCGCAGGCCTTGTTTGGGGCACATAATTGTGTCGAGAACAAATGCAGTGTTGAGTCCACCGGTTTTGTGCTTTGTCTCGATTGTCTTCTTGTGGGCAGTGCCGCCATTAGCAACGGGTTCCGCCGTGACGGCAGTGGAGCCATCAGAATGCGTCGAACAAGAAATGGAAGCATTTTTCTTCCCAAGCAAGGAAGGCCGTCGTTCCATCCTCTTTCTCTTGTACGCCATTGTGCTCCTGCTCCTCTTACCCGTTGCGACCTTCTCTTTGTTCAAATTCCTACTATTACTATTCCTACTATTCCTACTCACACGTCCCTTCACCCGCCCCTTCCCCACCTCCACCAAATCCCTCAACACATCCACCACCAACTTCTTCTTGCTCACGAACGTCCCACCCTTCCCCGCCCGTGGAATCACCTCCGTATACACATCCAGGTACAATTGACGACTGACGAAATAACTTCCGACTATGCTCCCAGCGGAACTGCCGTAGATATTATCGAATGCATCGGCGAGCCCGAGGCAGCAGATGGCCGCGGCCATGCCGCCGGATACGGCACCTCGCATGCCGCCTCCTTCTATGGAGAGGGCGAGGGTGGCATCGTCGATGTGTTCCATTTGGGCGATGGGGTCGTCCGAATTTTCGGCGCGGATTTTTCGAGTTTGGGCACGCGATTGAGGTGTGGAACGAGAACGATATCGTTTGTGCAACAGGTCGAGGACTTGGTGTGTGAAAATGGGACTGGTTGGACTGGTTGGGCCTTCCGTTTCATTCAATAGATCATCCACGGCGCTGGAAGTGATCGTTGAAGCAGTTGAAGCAGGGACCAACGGCGAGCCAAGTTCCATCCTGGCCTCGTTGGCTTCCTGTGCGAAGCTAGATTTGCTGGATGCCACGGAAGAATCCATGGAAGCCGTTCCGTCGACGCTCGCAGCCTTCCCAGCTTTCCCAGCTATCCCAGCCTTTCCAGTTTTGGACGACGGAGGCGTGTAATCCAATTTCAAATCCTTGAGTTCCATCCCTCGATCGAGGATGGCCTCGCGAAGCTCACTGACATTGCTGACTACGTGGTACTTGCTCTTCCGTGGTTGTCGTTGTTGTCGTTGTTGTCTTCGGGTGCTCTTGGTGCTTTTCCTGGAGCTTGGTCGATAGTAGCAGCTTTTGTTTGGCTTTGGACAGTTGTTGCAGTGGCTGTTGCAGCTGGTATCATCGTCGATGCTGTTGGTGCTGTCGGTGCTGTTGTTGCCGTTGATGTTGTTATTGGGGTTGTCACAGCTCGCGTCGCTGTCCGACGGCTTGTTGCAGCACGATTCGTGTTCGGATTCGCTGTGGTAGGACAACCGCGTGGTAATGCCAGAAACCACAGAGTTCCTGCAAGATTGGGAAGCGCTGTCGGCGCTGGTGATGCCAGAGGCCTCAGATAGATCCGAAACATTGGATTCTAGTGATTCGAGAGGCCCCATTGTTGAGTCTTCTGCGGATGAGGCACTTGCCGCTGTCGCCACTGTTGCTGATTCGTGGTCTGGACACACGTTGTTCTCCTCTCCCGCGATGGCGATGGATTTCGGAAGTTCATCGTAGGACATGGTCTTGCCGGAATTTATGATTTCCAATGGACATTGGGGCAATCTTTTCAACGACACCATGGCTGGGATAGGCTGGGACGAAACGATTGATTCTCACTGATTAGGATGTCAATCAAAATGAAAAGCTTCAGAGCATTCCAGGAGATCGAAGGATTTCTATTGCTTGATATTAGATACGATTAGACTTGATTGCTATTGTTTTGGGCTGAAGCAATGGGCAGGGCTGAAACTAACTCGTATTTCCTAGTCTCGGATACTGTGAAGTACCTAATTCTCAACAAGTTCGCCTAAAATTCTCCTCACTCCCGTAGCAAATAACTAGTAGTACATAGAAGTCCTGCTCAGAGAACAGTTCAGAATTGATTATTCTGGATTATTTCAATCTTTTTGATGTCTTTGGATAAGTAGCTTTGGATCGGGTTAGATGCTGGTTAGATGCAATCTCATGGGAAAATTATGGAGACTTTTGGGAAACTTCAAAAAGGTGATGGAGGTGCAAGGTGCAACTCCATAAGAGTTGATGCTTCTGATATACCGTCTATCGCTGCTACTAAGGGTTCCCGCTAAATAAGGGTAAGGCTCGCATTTCGCCAAATTTCTAGGACATTTGGCTATAATTTTCGATCGCTCACAGGTAGCAGTACAGACGTACTACGTCTGTACTGTACTCATTCCTACCTTTATGCCAATATGCAGCACTACCTACCAATCAAAAAACTCGCTGACTTATGGTAATAAGACTCAAAACACTACACATTGTTAGGTCGTTGATTGAAGTGGGTTTGTCAATGAATATCGTGTGTAATAAGGGTACAATATGGAATATCGTGCGTAATAAGGGTAAATAAGTACAATAGGGGTACATTTTTTTTTTTTTTTTCGAAATTGATGACTGACAGCCCTATGCGCGAAAAACCGCACCGTGTAAAAATCACTAGCTTTGCACGCTCAATAAGGGCAAGGTTCGCAGTGTACTAGACATTGACGAACCCTTAGTAGCAGCGATAGACGGTAGATTTGGAGATGACGAACATTTCAAATGATCCTAGTCTGGCGAATTTGGTACATTTACAATTTGAAAATAAATTTGCTTTTCAATATTTTTTGAGGAAACAGAGAAAAAAATATTACTGTACAATAAGTTCAACACAACAATAAAATACATATTAAGATACCCTATTGATTGTGAAAGTCAACCCAGTTTGTTTTCCAGAACTCATAAAGGTTTATTTCATAATCAATTTTTTACGAGGGTTGTTTTTATTTAGTAATTAAGTTAGGTTCATAATCAAAATATCATGCGTTTGTTTTAAACCTTTTGGTCAAATACATGAGTTTTTTCCATGTATGATAATTGCTACTTTTACAAATTTTGATAATGAACCATGTTCATTTTTTGATTTTTTACTAGGTTCATTTTCTAACAGGATTAAGCTTTACCAGGTTTTATCAAAGATGGGATCACTTTTACCAACAATAATGGTAATGTCATACAGTAAGTGTACAAAATAAGAGCCATTTAATCAAATTTTTGCAAAAAAATGTACATCTTCTGTCCATTTTTAATCTTACCAAATGGTAAAATTTAATGATTAATAAGTTATCCTTCATGATATCCAAGTGACATAAATGACAGTGATTCTTGTTTACCATTTTACCTCTTTCTATGCTCATGTATATCTCTAAATCTTCCAAAAATTTACATACAAATGCTTAGAATGATTTTTTGTTTGCTAACACTAATTCTTCTAATAAAAGGAGATAGGAGTAATAGATTAACAGTAAATAATATATTGCTAAAAATCTCATTGTGCCATTGCCATACAAGAATATCTAAATATCATTAACTATTTAGGCACCTATTGTAAGTCCAGAGTAAATTGAAATTATATGTTTCATTAACTCAATATTTAGCTTGAAAGTCTCTCATGAATTGGCATTTGAACATTCTTTCCTTTTTTAGAAAAATCCTTTGACTAGAATTTCAAAACAGTAGACATAATATGCTATCTTAAGAATTCTAATAATAGCTTAAAGTAAAATTCAATTCAAAATATCCTACAAAACACCTTGTAGGGAATAACATGATATTTCATTTAATTTTCTTTGAATGAAATATTTGTTGTTATGCTAGGATTTACAAACACTTCATGTGTTATATACCCTCAAAGTCAAATTGTACATACCATGAAATGAAACAAAAGACACCTTTTATGAATTTTTTCTTTTAAGAGTAATAACTTCAATATGGGAATTTAGAAAAATATCAAGATTGAAATTCTTAATATTTCAATAATTTTCTTTTTCTTCATCAAAAATTCAAATAAGAGTTGTTGTTTAAAATGTATAGATTAAGTCTTTCAATCACTTGTGCATATGTATTTCAATTTCTAAACATTTTTTTGAAAAAATCTAAAACCAGTTATGGTCAGAAATCAAATATATTACTCAAGAAATATGTTTGATGATGTAAATTGTATATTCATGAACTTATGTAATAAGATACATAAGCTTCCTTCCTATTAGTTTGATATTCAAAATTGTTGACAAATAATTTTTGATAAAGCCTATTGACCTATTTTGATAATGAAAAGATAATGAAAAGTCCTATTCCATTGTATAATGATTGGGGATGAATGTCACAAGTATTGTTCATGATATATTATAGATGATATAATTGACTTTTAGTTTGAATTTGAGAGTTTTGGTGGTTGAACTATTTATGAAAAATGAAAATATCATTTCTATAAAAAAGCAAATGATGATATTATGACCATGTCAGATTTTTCTTTGAGGAACACAAATCTGATGTTCTTTTTTGGAACACTATATTGCTATGTATCATTTGAGATCTTTCAATTGCCATTGAACAATACGATTACAAATGAAATTACCTATAGATACAATATGGCATAAATGAATCAAATAATAAAAAACCTTTATAATAGTACCCAAACTTTAAAAATGAATTAATTACTAAAAAAATTGATTAAAAATATTAAAAAATCTATTACAAAAAAAATGACTGTGTTGAGATTTTTTGCAGTACACACATTACATTTTTCTATAAAAAAGTCTTCAATACTGTATTATCTGTAAAATAGGTGGATTTATTGGAATGACTGGGTAAATAGTCAACAAGATTCACATTAAAGAGTCAAAATCAATCTCAAAAGTATTCAAGTAATGTGTTCACAATAATGATATTTCCTTTTTTACTTAATTTTTGCTTTCATGAGATTAGTTGAAACCTTAAAACGGCATTAAAAAAATTGTTGGGTTTTATCTGTTGAGAATGAATCAAACCAAATTGTAAATATTTTGTTTTTTATGTTCTCAAAAACAATTTAATACAACTATGAAGAAACTGGTTGTATAACATTTCAAGTTATCACTTAAAATACATATTTGTACCAGAAATTTCAAAGTAAACTGTTATTCTGGTCCTAAAATTGGATCCTTCAAACAATTATCATGTTTATAAAGTAGTTATAGTAATAATTTTGCCATCACCATCACATGTTTAATGAAAAGGGCATCAAATATTCTTCTTTTTCAGATCCCTAGTAGTATTCAGAATGAATTTTCAGTTTGTCATGTACATCCCAAAAATTATCAATTATCAAAATAGGTCATAATTGGGGCGGCAACAATTTCTTTGTAATTATGTCTAGAATATAGGGAATTCACTATTAGCATGCTATGCCAAAGATTTTCAAATTATAAAAATTAAAATCTTTGTAAAAACTTTCATCTGTAATAAAGGTTTTCAATGAGGATCAACCCATGATAAAAGACAAAATTTTACCAAAATTTTGCTGCAGTAAAAAATACTGTAATTTTATTTTCAATTTCAATCTGGACAAGTAATTGTTTGTTTTGATGCATTGCATGTCACAGTCATGTAAATTCTGAATAGTGAGTAGGTAAACATGATCATTATGGGTAAGCATTTTATCCTATGTATGAAGTCTTGAGCTTTACTATATTTTTTCCTAAATAAATTCATGTATGGTACTTATAAAAAACTAGAAAAGATAAAATAAATCAAAGAAAGGGGGATCTGGTGCGGATGCATCTACATAATTATCATTGGACCTAACAAGTACACCATTTTTTGTGTGTTTGTGTTTTTTAATTATAGCACTCTGTTTTAATTTTCTTTCAATACTCATTGCCTATTAAGAACATTATTGTTTCATCATAAAATGACCATTTTTGGTTGATGAAAACTCAACAATCATCCACTACATACATCTTGTCATTTGAACCCATGTCATCCCTTCTCATCACTCCATTAAACAAATAATAGATCCTATAAATCAGAGTGTAAGGTATAAAAACCCTGTAAAAGAGAGGAATGTTAGAGGCATCAAAAGTCTAATTGAGTATAAACAACCTAGACATACAAGTAGTTTTCAAGTAAGGGATGGAGCCAACCAAAAATATGAAACTAATTGTCTCATTATTTTGAAGAGGCCAATAAATGTTAGCTAAAAACTAAATTGAGCACCTCCAACTGTTTTTTTACTTATTTGTTTATTTGATGCAAATAAGACCAACAATGATTATTTTTACTTGAATGGGAAATGCTTATTCAGCCGAAAAAAACTCTTATTGTGCTAGTTGATCTACAATTGTAGCTTAAAAACCATAGCTTTCAAAATAAAAAATCAACTTGCTTGGGCATCTTCAAGTATGGAAACAAGTCCTATAACTTCTCCCCTTCTTTTGAGGCAGTAGAACACTGACCTGTAATGTCATGGATTTCTATTTTTTAAGATACCTCATACAATAGTGAAGATTTTGATGTTCAAGTTTTAGATTTGGAAATAAAAATTCTAAAACAATTCTGTTTTGTATGAGACTGTTCATCTGAAAAATCAATTAAATGAACATATATGTATATGATACTTTATTGGTATTTCCCTCCAGATTTTTCAGCTCTTTTTTATTTTTACACATTCAATCCTGCTGAAATTTTTATGATTTTTTTGAACATTTCCTATTAAGTATTCAAGGCCAGCTTAAGTAATTTATCTCATATATATTCTAAGGATAGAATCAGAAGAAGATGAAAATCATGAGGGATAATCAAGTATGAGTGCTCATGGACTTCGTAAAAAGAAACTGGTGGCAAGAAAAATGAAAAAGTACATAAGAATCAAGGATAATAATGTTAAAGGAGTGAAAGGTTATAATTACTAATGAATACCCAAGATGTTCTGATAGTAATATCCTATTTCTTGCACCCAGACAATTTGAAACCTACCATTTTTATATAGGTTTTGATTTATCCATTCTGTCATCTTTAAACCTAACAAAAACAATAGTTTTAAGACCATACTCATTATTCTAGGTAGATTCTACATACCTCTTGTTGGAGTATGTCAATGTAGTAATGGACTATTCTATTCACTCTATTTGATCATGTTGTAGGAATAATATTATCAGATGAAATTTTTGAAGCTGGTGGACTGCAATCTTTTGTAGATATTCTATTGTATTACTTAGACATACTTTTGTGTTGATATTGTTTATTATTTTGAGATAAATTGCATACTAGATACAAATAAGATAATATATAACCCAATTTATGACATGGTGTAATGACTCCAATTTTTACACATGGAACATTTGGTATTAAATCATTTGTATTTTTTTGATTCTTTTAATGGTACAATAAAGCCAGTGGCTGGGCAAATGGTGAAGATTAGTAAATTGAGATATACTATTGTTGAATGATAATATCACATGAGATTGTTGCCAAGATGGAAAATCATATTGATTTTTCAATTTTTTTAACAAAAATTTTGAAATAATAGACTCAACAAGGTGTTCCCATATAAAAGATTGATTATCCTACTAACATAAGATGGATGCCTTTTTCTTCTTGACCTGGTTTTCTATATCCTTCATGGGCTTTGAGATTGGAAAAATACCTTTGAATTAAATTAGGTCATAGTTACTAAGTTCTTTGTTCAAATTAAAGACATGATACATTGAACTGAATTTTTAGTTAATTTTCATTTTTTTCCACAAAAATGTCTTGACTTTTGGTTTAATTTTTTAATCCCTAGATGATGTCATGTAAAAACATGACAAAAATTGATTTTGGCCTGAAGCAGGCAAGTATTTTAGTGAACAAACACTTATCCCTTGAAATCTGTCAGAAACACTCAAAAGCTTGAATATAATTTATGTATGAACAATATCTTTCCACAAAAAACATATACCATTAGAGTTACAAAATAATATTACAAGTTTTTGTACAAGTGCTGATAGTATCCTCTTTTTTACCATTGTGAGTAAGAATTGATTTTTTACTCTTGAAGTCAGTGGATTGGCATAAAAGAACAAGAATGATTCACTTTTATGAAGTAATGGGCATTATTAGTAAGTTACTGGCATCTTATCATCCTTTTATCATCCCAACATCTATTTTTAAAAAATAATAATCATTATTATTCGTGAGGTCCAGCCATCCTACTATCCTTTTGTAATATTATATTCAGGACAATTAAGAAATCAGTACAAACAGTAAGATCTTACTCTTTTGTCATCCTTTTGTCATCTTTACAAAAGAGGCAAGATTTCTGACATCACCTCAGGCCTATATTTGAATAATTGCAGAAATCAATTCCAGTAGACTCAAAAAAATATTGTTAGTGCATTTAAAAAGTGGTCTTTTCATTTCAAGCTATGAATTTTGTTATATCCTGTCTCAAATTATATTCAGAATGTTGGAAGGTGAAAATGAGCTATTGTGGAGAGCCAAAAAATGATTTTTGAGGTCATAATATGGTTTCAAAACATCACACATAATCCAGCTACCATATTTTCATCATAGGTATAGTATATTGAAACCTGTCAATTTCAGTAGTTCTCAGATTTTGTGTAGACCTACTGACATAAGAATAAACAGAAACCTACCAGTTTTGGTAGGTTTCAGGATAGTCTGGGTGTTACTTAGGGGGCCTCAAGTTGATCTTTACTATTGTGCACAGCTTCCAAAAAATGAGGGATGGAGTAGTAATGCAATGTGAAACTTGATCTATGATGACCTGTAGAAAAAGTATACTAATTCCTACAATAAATCCATACTAAAAATAATCTGCAGTCATTGTCACCAAAAAGGAATAACCCAAGACCTAGCGTCCAAAATCAAACCAGATTTTTCTAACTTTTGACATTATTATTAGTTCCTACATAATGTCCACAAACAAGGACATCAAAGAAACTGTTGCTGTCAACTGATGAGTCAGCTTTGTCAAAAAATGAGCACATTATTTGGCCTTGGTTGCACAAAAACAGTTTTCACAGATTTGTTCTCAAGGACCAAATTTTGAGGGAATGAGATGCATCAATACTAAAGATCAACTTGATGCCCCCTCAGAGGACTTTATTGCATACAACATAATAAGTAACTCATACTTTTTGTATTTTTATCTGTTTTTAATTATTATTCACTGATATTCCCTCAATTGGCTGATGATTGATAAGTATTATATTTATGTTGCCTTTTTGGTATTCGCCAATTTATTCTTTTACTTTGCTGATAGATGTGACTGATGTGACATCAGGGCTACTTAAAATTACTATACAGACTTATGGTACAGTTAATGAAGACTTTGACAAGATTATCAAAACATTGGCACACGCAGCGGCTGCTTCGGACGACGGTCTCACCATCTCTCCACTTATCAATCATGACC
>JALLOT010001616.1:0-14557 GCA_036939595.1 Thalassiosira livingstoniorum | reverse complement strand
TTGGCATTGCTGGGGGTGGATGATACTATCTTTGAATGATGGAGTTGGTATCAGTTGGACCGTAGGAACAAAATTTCTACACTAAACTGCTAAGCTGCTCTATCTAGTAAGTATCATCATAGCATCACAGTGACAAAATGCATTGCCACCAGCTGTTGACTGGTGATTGGTGTTGAAGCAAATTTTTGTTGTTCCTCCACATTTGGATTTTCATTTGTGGGACTTTGGAGAGCATAGATGATTGGTAATGGAGATCAGAGGAATGGAAGGTGGACAGACTAAAAAGATCTGTAGTTTTTGTCTCAGGATGGAGGGAACATTATTTGGAATTGGATTTGTAATGGCCTGGTGAGCAGCATTAGTACATGTCATGTCAAAAACATCATTGATGTTAAAGGCCTCTCTACATAAGTAGTACTGTAGTCTTGAATTGCTATGACAACCATCAGACTTGTGTAGTTATTATTTCAATCAATAATAGATATTTTTACTTTTGTTTTTTAACAACCATTAGTCAATTGAGTAAACTTTTGGTTGGTACAATTTTCAAGAAAAAAGAATAAATATTGACTGAGATAATAGCAACACAATCAAAGCAACACTCAAAACAAGAACATTTTCATAAATTCTAGTACTTTTTTGTTGAGTATGTAACTCTGATTCTATTTCTGATATTTCGTACAAAATGAACATTTTATTTTTTGAAATCTATATTATCTAGATCTAGGTACTCCTCCCATAGATAACTGAGCATACCTACCTACTTATGTACATGAATACTCATGAAAGAAAATCTAGATTGAGAAATAAATTAAGACTTTTTTGAGATATGAATAAATCTGAAAATGTAAATACTTATTTAAATTGAAACTTTTTACTGAATTTTAGTGTATATTGTCATATTTTTGACACACTTCTTAATATGATTAGAGGCTACTAAGCTATATTTAGGTGTTTTTTGACCTCTAAATTGATTGGGACACATGGGTTTATCACGACTTTGAAAAATTAAAGTTGTCATAGCAATACAGTGTGCATCAGTAGTTTTTGTAACAGTTCGTTGTTGAAACATTATTTTTTAGCGAGTTCGATGTTAATCACTTTTATTCTTGATTTAATTACAGTCATAAGAATGACATCAAAATGCCTTCGAAACTGGTCATAAGGAGGAAAACTAAACTCTCCTGTCCGCCATCAATGTAATGGAAGTATCATTGGGTGAAATCCCGGCGGCGGTGATAGGTTAGCCTTACGTAGACACAGTACAAAAATTTTACGTTGTTATTCTGAATGACCTGTTCTATCTACTTAGTAATATACTACTAGTAAAATGTCGTTGCTAAAAATCAATTTTCCACAGTTTTGGCATATTAAGCATGGGTGTCTGTGAAGTTTGTATTACAAGATCCATCCTTGGCAGCCGGACATTTTACTAGCTTTTGCTAGTTATTTTTATTAAAAACTGTCCAAAAATGCTGAAACGGTGGTATCATATAAGTTCTTCCTGGCAGTAATTTTCTTACTGCCACGTCATGTACTAAAATCTATGAAAGTGACTACTCCCCTTCAAAATGACTCAGTGTATCAGATTAAAAGTGACTCTACCATACCATATCCTACACTCGGTACATACTAGTAGTTAAATCTGAAATATTATGAGGACAGAAGACAGAAGTCCAGAACAAAATAATTGTGTTCTGTTCTTGAAGCTCTTCCTTGCTACGAAGTGTCAGGGCATTGCCGTATTGAAGTTAAAAATGTTATGACCTGCACTATGACATTGGATTCTCTATATCCAGGACTAGAAGGATGAATAATTTTCGTTTACTGTAGCCCTGTATGTAGCCTTGACGGCTCTTGACGGGCATTCGCCCCACATTTTTTGACGATTCAGGATTCGGGGTTTGCATCAGGTTTGCATGGTAAATAAATAATACGAGTAACAGTAAATACTTCAATCATATATACTTCCTCTCAGAAATTGAAATTATCTACCTAATGGTTCCACTTTTTAACACAAGAAGAATAGATTGAAAAGGTGGTAGATTTTATACTTTCACGAATGTTTGCTGAGTGGTAAGGTTATTTTTTGGTGATACCACACAGCCTCTAAAGAAGACAGAACATTAATGCTGTGGATTATCACCACAAGCCTTTGAGATGACTATTAAATTTATGACTAGATGCCACACCATAGTTACTCAGTTCTTTAAATGCTACACCTCTTACAAATAAGGTTTGGTGACCTAAGTAGATAAACATTTACCAATGATTGGAACACAAAATGGCTGCAATCTACCCACAGTGTGCAAATGAACAAAGATCACCTCAAAGAAAAAGTTGACAGCTATCAGCAGAGATTCTAGGAGAAAAGGTGTATCAAGTAATCCATCACTTCACCTGTGATTTTTATTCAACTTTCTTGATGCTGTTCATGGTTTGACACATCAGATTACAATTATTGATGCATCCACTACCTTTTCAGATTTCTATACAAATTCTCTTTTAGAAAATATTGATCATCCATAAAATTTTACAAAAATTGCACCACGTTTTGATAATGGAGAGACAAAAAA
Organism: Thalassiosira livingstoniorum; assembly: GCA_036939595.1. NCBI lineage: Eukaryota > Bacillariophyta > Thalassiosirophyceae > Thalassiosirales > Thalassiosiraceae > Thalassiosira > Thalassiosira livingstoniorum. The sequence goes on along the minus strand of JALLOT010001616.1, from coordinate 11,981 downwards.
TAACATAATAAATTCAAAATACAAAATTACAAGGTTATAAAACTAATTTGAAACAAATAAAACATTATAGTTTAGTACAAAAGAATGTATTATCCTTATTCTAATGATTTCTTTGAATCAATGCAAATTTAAGCATTGGTGTGGATAAAATCCATTGATTATATAAGTAAATTAATCACAATTTTTGTAACAATATTGTTAATGAAAACAAAATGTGAAATATGTCAGAACTATGAATAATTTTTTGCACTCTTTCACCCATTTTCTTACTATTGAAAGACATAGTATGACAAGTCAAGCTATTTCATATTCTTACATTTCAACAAAAGTACATTCTTTCTTTAAAATAAGCTTTTCTCATGTCATATTGATCACAGCCTCATCAAATCATTTCTTCTGAAAATGAAGAGTCCCTGATATCCACTTGAATATATTGCAATATTTTTATCTTTCTTATCTGTGTTGGATTCACAACAATCTACTTTTAGGCAAAAATCAGAGAAAAAGTAACAAATGTAATTTGAAAGTTAAAAGTAAAATTATCTTCTCTTTTTTCATTGTGTTCAATTGAAAAATGTTTTGGAAGTGTGTGATTTCACAAGGAATTCTTAAGTTAGAATATGTAGCTCAAAATCATTTTGAGATGATAGCATAAAGTTGCAAGATCAACAGAGTTTGTTTGAGCAATTTAGAAGATGTTTGGACATAAAATTTAATCTGATTATTGTTACTTATGCTTTATTAGCAATATTTGCCTGATCTTAATTGTTTCCTCAATCAGTCTAGAAAAAATTCTTGTTCAGAAGCAGTCATTTAAAAAATATATAAACAAGATTTATAATTCTTTTACAGAAATAGCAGCTATGTAGATAAGTAAATCTTATTATATATTAGTACACATCATCTGACATTTCATATGATACAATAGTGAAAAAGGGAGCAGATAGTGATGGGTGACCATGAGAGCAGTCTCAGAGCAGCTTCATCTAAAGTAATGGCAGGAAGTTTGACCTCACAATTTTTTGCAAGCCATTTGTCAGAGTTACACATCAAACACCCACTCCCCTTCTGCAACCTCATTCTTGAGATCAGGAAGTAAATGATTTGACACTATTTTGAAATTTACAATCGAACTAGACTGAATCACCAACAATTGAGCTAGATGAGTTGGAAATGGAAGACTAGTGGCAAGTTGTAAGTGATGGTGGATGTGAATGCAACAAAAGCAGTATTGCAGTGTGGAAATTTGGGATCAATGATTTTTTTCAATATTTTACAGAAAAGTTACATTTTCATGTATTATTTGTTTATGATAGAGTATAGATTAAAAAACAGATGTTACATACATTCAATTTTTCTTCATTGCATCCATCAGGCATCCATACTTGCCTGATTTTCAGACATCAGAATCACCAGCCAGATGCAAATTGTGAGAAATCTGACATTAGATGTCAATAATAAAACTTTTAAAGTGGATGGAATCTTCATTACCCCACTTGACCCCAGAAGGATAGGTAGCTTATCAGATATTTGGTACAAGATACAGTAACTATAAACTGTGATTGTCTTACTTTCTATGCCCCCCCAACAGGTACTTTAATTCAAGAGGTACAAAATTGGTGGATACAGTCCTATCTATAACAAACTTGAAATTGACTAACTTCTGAAAAATATCTGTGTTAACTGCAGTCAAACAGTTTAATATCACTGTCCGATTTAATATGGTAATTATTTTTGAAAATTAGATTTGTCATTCTTCATTCATGGCAACTATCTAGAGGATTTGCTGTATTGTATTGTGTGATAAAAATGTATCAATTCCAGATCAATTCTAACCTTTTAATTCAAAACAAAATATTTTGATAAAATGTTTTGAAGGGAGTGTCGCGTTTTGTACTTAAGGTACGATTGAAGTGGTAGTAATCTGTCTGTGTACATGACATATCTACTAGGTACAAGAAGACAACGAGAACATCACATAGGCGTCTGTTTTTCATAAAAAAATAATAATATGGTACATACTATTGTAGGTACCATACCATACATACCATCACAGCAAAACTCTCACAACCATGGCGCAACTCAGGACAGCACGCAACAAGCATCTTTGTTTACTTCAAATGATATTTCTCAACAAGATGCTGACACTTTGCTTGCTTCTCTTGGGCTCGTTGGGTTATCACAACAAGATTCTCACACTGGTATTCCTCACAACTCGGACAATTATTTACATGTAGATTTTGGCATTGATAATAATAGCCAGACGAACCTCGCTCGTCACTGAGTAGGTTCTCTCTTAACTATAAGCCATTATTATTATTACCATCAGGTACCATGGTATTGTAGTGTAGTTTTCAGGTAGTTTTTATGTATGAGAAGACTGCAACATTTTCAGATGATGCATGCACACAAAAGAACTTGCCACAATGCTCACAAAAAGCACTGAACCCGACCAGAACCCGACTGAACAAAAAGCAGGCGAACAGAATCTCTGACAGAATTCAAATCAAATTCCATTCACCTGCATTCACTCAGCATTCACTCTACTCTACTCTACTACAATACTTCCCAGATACTTCTCATAATTTTTCTGTTTGCCAACACAATCTTGTTGCTACGACTACCCTTACCTCTCGTTGATCAGATAACTCACATTCTATTTCCAACAGCAAACAAGCAAAATGGCCAACCAAAATACCACCTCAAAGAACAATCAAAACATGTTGCAGGAACCAAAAAATTCCATCAAAAGCACGGCAACTACACAGACGAAGAAACAGCTTCGATTCTCCCCCAAAAGCAGACTTCATGTTTATCAACAACCAAACGAAAACCCTGAGGTCTCCTTCACGAAAACCGATCGTAAAAATTACGCGAGAGACAATATTGCCACTTTACGCAAGATAAACAACGAGATCAGTCAGGTTCCTTCTTCTGTTTTCAGCAACCAGCTCACAGACCCCGAGTCCGTGCCTGAAGGGATGGTGTTTCTAGTTGCTAATAGCCACCTTAAGTCCAAACAGGATGCAGATGGCGATTTATTGGAACCTGAAGAGATGATTGGACTAGAACAATACATTCACGGATCTGATTATGCCGATGCTAATGACAACGCGAGGAAAGAGTCTATTCGACTTGTAGTAAATGGCTGGCAACAGCTCCAAATGGCTCGTCGGGAGTGCGAGCGCGAAATGAAGGAGCAAGGCATCGACTACAATGATGACGTGTTTGGCTACGTCGAAGACAAGATTGTTCAAATCTACAGCAAGATGACTAGGAAATCAGTATTGAGAGCTCGCCGTCGTGCTAACTGTGTGCATTGGTTGAATGAGCACTCCCAGAAAAATGAGAGCAATTCGAACTTTGCGTGTGAATCGAGTCCAGGTTTGAAGGGCGGCAAGCACGCCATTGCTTCGAATCATGTGGCGGGGCCTTTGCGTAGCAAGATCAGGTTCCTTCGTCGGTCGGCCTCTGCTCATGCGGCATAAGCAACGGGGAATTTCATAGTCGTAGGTAGAATTTTGAAAAGGGATGTACATTATTGTTCTGTCTTGTTTAGATGCGTCAATCAAATTAAAAATTCTTATTGCAACATGTAAAATTTAAGAAAAGGCAATTTCTATTTGATACATTTTGATGCAATAGCAGTATTACAACCTTTATTCCAGTTTGTCAGCATGACCGTAACGGCCCACCGCAAGAACCAAGTAGAGGCATCACCGACCAACAAGATACGTCAATCAGATTCAATGCTAACAGCAAAAATTCAGTTTCAACAAATGACTGAATATCATAATTGGATTAAGTGTAATGCGTCCGGCAAGACCCGCTGTGAGAACAATTTAGATGTATCAGACCCTACCCCATTGCATCAATAAAAAAATTAAACCCGTGGCAGCTGTTCCCACTTTTACTCCTGCTTGATTCAGCCATTATTATTTTTTCTGACACAATACTGTGTAGCTCTGTGTAGATGGTAGAATGCCAGGGTGATTTTTTAGGACAAGTTTCTATTGCCAAGGCGAGCAGATGGTCATTCGGACACAAACTATGTTGTGACCTGCAACCTTTTTGTACAATAGAGTGGCTGAAGAAGAACTCTAACGATACCTAAGTAGACACTTACCTTACACTCTAGAACGTGTATTGCCATTTTTATCCGTCCAGACAATTCTGTTGTAGCCCCATTGTAGCCCGAGAATACTAACTTACGTGCTCATGATGTCAAACTAAGAGAGGTAGAATTACTCTAGAGAGCTCTACACTATGCCATACTTCCGTACTAAAATTATGAGTACAAAATACACTACATGTATTAGTGCGGCCCCGTTGTCTGATTGCATCAATTCTTGTCCTACACTAATATGTACTTGTGTGAAGCAGTGGGGAACGGTATTACAAAACAAGCACAGTTGGTTCCATGCTTCGTCTTTTTGAATTCTTTTTTGAAATCTTTTTGCATGGAAACATCTTGTTCTCACAAAATCAAAGCCCGTTAAATGAAAAGTCAAACATTTTTATCTTCAAAAGTTGACACCAATACACTGCCGTCAAACACACCAATTCTTGGGAATCACGAAAGATGACTGCTAAAAAGCTTCGATTTGCAAACATGAGCACGCTTCATATCTATGAACAACCAGATGAAAACCTCGACCTCCACTACAACGAAAAAGATAGTATTCGATTCGAGGAAGAAAGTGTGCTAACCATATCCAAGATGAACGAAGCAATCCTACAAGTCCCCGGTTCCGTCTGGAGCAAACACTGCATAAGCACTGATTCTGTTTCCGAAGGGATGGTTTTTATCGTTGCTCATCGACATCTGTCTTCGGAAAATAATGGAACCAACCCTGAAGTTGAACCCGAAGAAATGATAGGACTAGAACCATTCCTTCACGGATCTGATTACTTCAAGGACATAAATGAAAAGAAAATAAAGACAATTCAGTTTGTGGTCAATACTTGGCGTGAAACCCACGTTGCGCGCAACGAGGAAGAACGCGAGATGCAATTGGATCAAGACACCAATGAGAAATTCATCGAAGAAAAGATCGCCTCTATTTATAAATCGATGGCGAGAAAATCATCCTTGAAAGCTCGTCGTCGTGCAAACTGTGTGCATTGGTTGAATGGGCAGTCTCAACATCAAGAACACGTTTCGAGTTATTCCTCTAAGTCGCACGAAGACTTGCATGAAGGGCAATCCTCGAGTGCTTTTCGTCGATCACCATTACGACCGCGTGGCCGCATCAAATTCATTCGAAGATCAGCCATAGCGGCATGAGTAATGAAGTTCTAAAAGTGCGCATACGGATGGATGTAAAAAGTTTTGTGGATTTTGTAGTTTAGTATTATGGAGGAATGAATGGTACCATTATCCAAAATTTGGCTAGCATACAGTAAATTAAAATTAGATTCTTTCAAAATTAGAAGCAACTTATCCCATTACTTTTTGTATTATTCATGAATAATGATAATAACAATAATGACTGTTGTTCTCTGGGGCAGACAACACATAAAACGAGGTGCTGTCTCTCAATGTGGCATGCATGCCAATCAAAAGAGCGGCGTCCATGGTCCGTGTCGAAGTTCGATGGACTACCATGGCAGATACATACCTACGCCAGCACACGCCTATGCAGATGGCTTAAGACTCCGTTTGAAAGGTTTGAACTGGTCTAGGTAGTCAGTAACTTTTACCTAACTACTTATTATGTTGCTATGCATGACGGCGTCATGTCAATGTTGCCAATAAAAAACGGTGTGTTTGAAAAAAAAACACACACACACACACCTGTCAGTAAGTGGAGGGACGGCCGGCCGGAAAAACGATATTCATATCTGGTTTTCTTACACCTCTCTCTAGAGTAACTAAGTAGTATGGTACTTACTAAGTACTTCTACTTATGTAACAGCCAGCTCCTACGATATCAAGAACTCCAATCTACTTCAACCAGACTTCAACCATACGACATGCGACAGTAGTCCCGTTAGGTCCCGTTTCTCATTGCCATTTATTATTTTTTCTAAATATTGCTTCATTCAATCACGGATTATTCAATGCCTCCGAATGTGGCCTTAATCACAGTAGATAAGTCACCATGACTGTCCTATCGCCGATGGTCACTAAGTGTTCGCCAAATAATAAAGTGTCTCATTTATTGTGTAAACATAGCAATATTTACGCTTGGCGATGTTAAGCGATTTTTGTTCGCTGAAAAAAATATTAAAGTGCCTTATTCTCAGTCAGGTTTTATACACCTTGTATTACGGTAAATACTGTGTAAGTGACCTGTGACCTCAGCGCTGCCAAAAGACTTACCCCATCCATAAAATAAGGTACCACGGGAAAGACCACAGGGGAGATGAAACCTGCGGCCAAAAACGATTGACGAGCCAAAGCAGACTGTAGTTTTGGATATTATCTTGAGCTCAAGATGGCTAAAGAGCTCAAAAACAGCAAGAGCCAGTGAATCAACTTTAATTTTATTATTTTTGGACAAGATTCTTTTGCGCTGACAATGGCAGAGGCACCTTAACTGATCAGCATGGCTTCTCCCTCTGGGGGCACATCATTGCTATCACAATTCATCATTTATAAGCTCACCTCTACCCCAGTTGGATGCCTTCTTGCTACTATTGCCACATGAGTCAGCGACTGAATCGCCCTTACAGATCATTTGAAAAATTTCCAATTTCTGAGCAATTATATTGTACCAAAAATTATTCCTACGAAATGCTCTTTGGTCTAGAAAACAATGGGCATTTCAACAATGTGATGGAAAGGGCACCCCTTCCCAAGAAAGTACTTGATTTAGTGCAGAAGTCCCAGTTTTCTTCTATTATCAGTGCTGATCTCGAGCCCCCCCTCAACAAGGAAGAAATCCAGGCCCTCCTTGACCCAAACCAAATTGAATGGGAGAAATTTCTCTCCAACATCCTAATTCCTAGTTGCTATTGTAGTCAACCATGCAGCTAGTAAAAGTGGTCACCAAAGCTAGTTCAGTTTATAGTGATAAGGTCTTCAACCACATGGATGACTTAATGAATAAATATCTGCCAATCATCCAAAACAAAGGGCTAAAAAAGCTGATTTATTGGAGGAGTGGCGTTTATTGTCTTGCTGGTGACTTTTTGGTGTATTTTAGAAGATGGGGTAACAAATAGTGTTCATGGGCTGGTCAAAGAAATAGAGAAAACTCTGGAATCAAATTGGGAACCAATCAACAACACACATCTTGAATGTATTTACTAAATTTTTGAGCTTCATTTTGCAAATGGTAGAAAATATCACAAAACAATTCAAGGCCAAATTAAGAGTTCACTTGGAAGATCTCCAAAAAATATCAATAACAACAAAAGAAGATGTAGTGGCACAGTTTCTTCCAACATGTTGTGTTATTACAAAGGAAAGTTTCAATATGAAATATGCCAATACAATTTTTTTTGCTTTCATAGTAAAAATTGAGTCAATCTGCCACTCTCTTCTGACTCCAAAGAATGTGATCAATTATGGAATCAACCTCATACATGATATCCTGATTGCTCTTCCAAATTTTGAACTTGGGCTCATTGATTTTCTTTCTGATTCATCCAAGTAGGAGATGGGTAAGGTCTTTCAATGCATTGTGCATTTGTACAGCAATTTTTGCAGCAAAAACTTTGCATGTAGAATGAAGGCAGAGGCTGGCTACAAATTTGACAAGACAACAAGGTTGACACTTGGGGCACTGTCAAAAGCTGCCTGAAAGAATAAAGGGGAGGAAGACAATGCAACAATCAAATCAGATGACAAGGAAATAGTAGAAGATTGTGATGGTGGAACCAGCAATGGCTCAAAAAAGAAAAGAGAAGAAAAAGGGGCAGAAAAAGGGCAAAGCAACAAAAATGAAAACAAAAGCCAAAAATGAACCCAAAAAGAACAAAGATTATTCTGATAGAGATGTTGGTGATAAGAATTATGGGATGAAGAGCTAACAGAAATGATGAATGCACTAGATAAAGAAGAAAGAGTTTTTATTGATGATATTGAATAGTTTTTTCTTTTAGAAATATCAAATAAATAGCAATGCAGTTTTATTTATTTCTTTTTTTACTCTTTCACATTTTGCTGAGTTCAGCTCATTGCTATAGAACATTGATCACTTACCACAGTTTGCTTTCTTAGATCTGGCAAGGCTCATAAGACTATCTGAGAAATTAGTAGCTAAAATTTGATTAGTGCATACATGATCAGAGTTTGGGTTTTTAACTCTCACCCAGTTGAAATTTTTTCCATTGATGTCAGATCCATGGGCACATTCAATAATATTGCTGCCTGCAGTAATGTTTTGCACAATAGCAATGGCACCCAAGACAGTCCAGCAAACATCTTCATAGTAGACATCAGAAAAAATAGATTTTCATTACCTCCAGTCTGATGTTTCCAGTGGGTTAGAAATAAAATATAATCCATAAGATCATAACAGTGGCAGTGATTGTTGCAATCAACCAACTTGTAGCCTTTGTATTGATAAAATGATCCCTATTGGTCAAATATTCCAAAAGTGGATCAAATGCATCCTTGCCAGCCTTGTCCCAAAGATTAAACTAGTATTCTTCTACCATTGTAACCTTAGAAGATGAGTGAACTTTAGCTGCATCTGGTGTCCACATCCTTGATTTTGGGTTCAGCTCAAATATCTTTTGGCTAAGCCAAGGATAGAGCATCAATCCACCTGTGTTTTCGAACAGTCCATTTGGATACTCCTTCCACATGTTTTACAGCATCCTCAGCTGCAATGGCCTTCCATCAAGATGTAGGTCTCAAGCATGCCAATCCTTTCCACTGCTTTCTGATACATTCCTTATTTGTTTGATAGCATGGCCCATGTCTCCGGCGGCAACAATTGATTGTGGCCCGTTGACTCATCCACTTCTGCCGGCCCAGCTGCATGATTGTGTCTTGTTGCCTCTGTTGTCTCAGCTTGATTATCATGACTTGTTGCCCCATCCACTTCAGCTGTCCCAGCTGCACGATTGCGGCTTGTTGCCTCTGCTGGTCCACCTCCATTATCTCCACCTCTACAATCACAACACATTGCCGCATCCATTTCTGCATCCATTTCCACATCCATTTCTTTGGTCTGTCCAATTGAATGATTGTGGCTTGTTTCCACATCCACCTCAGTCTGTCCAATTGCATGACCAAGGCTTGTTGCTGCATCCACCTCAGCCAGAATACCTCCACCATCATGACTGCATAATGCTATCTCTGCCTTGGCAGGTACAACATCATGATTGCTTCTTGTTGCAGCATATATCCTAGCTGCATCCATCTTCATTCGTCAACCTGTTGCTGCTTCTGAATTTTCATAAAATTCAGGCATGAGATCTTTCAACAAATGGGTCAACTCTTGCTTCATCCCCAAGCACAGTTGTTGGAAGCACCATCAAACCCAAGGCCAGTGACAACAAAGTCAAGATACAAAAACAAAGCCATGATTTAACATGAATTGGCATGCATCCATCTTGCCGAAAGATTCTTCAGACAAACACCTCAATTTTCCTGTCCAAGTTGAAAATATGAAGCACATAGTGCTTGTCCAGCATGATTTCTTCACTCTCTTTTGTTTCCTTCTTTTCCTTGTTACTTGTTGAACCTCTTGCATCTGCTGCTGCCTTGGAACCAGTACCTTCCTCCTTTGCTAGCCATTTAAATTTGGAGCAGATGACATTTGAACCAAATGCATCATGCGCCACTCCCCTGAGACATTTCAAATGGGGAGAATACAAAAAATAGTCTTTGATGACCATTGAATCAACATTGAGACACCCCTCAAGCCCAAAATTCCCATGCTCTAATCCAAACTTCATAGCCACAGTCTGCTGTTGAATCATAGTTTGTAGCATTTGCCCATTGGGACTGCAAGAATCTGCATGAGAATAAAGCATTAGAGTTTGGTTCTTTGGCAATCAAAAAACATTAGCGTAGAAATCCTAATTTGACTGAGCCATTTCTCCACAAAGCCTGCTAGCAAATTGAATTTAGAGTGGGCTAATCTTGTGACCTCATCTGGTTCCCGTTTTCTCTTGCTGCACTTTAACAGCCATGCACTCATGAATAGGGAATGGAAAATTTGCTTATCTGAAACCTCTGGTGAATTGATGAGTGAATCAAAAGCATTTTGTAGCTCCTTTTGGTCAAATAAATCTTGCCAATTGATGTTTTCTATTTGCTGTGTCTCCATTGACTGTAATTGTTTGATAATCTGATTGGGACAATGGATTTGGCTCCTGAATATTTGAAATTTTTGAGTTTTTGCCTCAATTAGAGGAATCACAATAGAAGGAGACTGATACTTCATTTGATCAGGCTGAGCTTTCAATTGACTTTTTCCCTCTCAAATGTTGACCTCTCCACAGCACAGACAAAACATTTTTTTCATTTTTAGAGCAAACAGAGCAGCACTGATGTCTGTTGCTTGGAGTAGCACTGCCTAAGCATCCACTTTTTTGAAATAATAAGTTGGAGGATTTGTTGAAGTGAATTTCCATGTGTATTGTTGATTTACACAATCCTCTTTTTCCCCTGACTGCTGTAAATCCTTGAAATATCCAACAACATTGAAGTCAAAGAGCCTTTGCCCCAGATGATGTGAGATGTAGTGTCCCCTCTAATGGGTGCAGATTCCAACTAAATGGTGAATTCCCCTCTGCACAATTTCTTTATTCTTTATCAAAGAACTATTAATGTATTCCCTTTAAATGCCAATACAAGGGGTACTGTCAACAACCTTGCTCTCCAATGTGGCCATTTCGAAATCAAAACAGTTGTCACGAATAGTCGGTGGAGGTTTGGTCCTTTTGATGAAGGTGAAGGAGTAGCAGCAACCAAACCATTTGGTTGATTGGTAAGTTGCTGTGGAGATTTTATCAACCTTGGTGAATATTTTTGGAGGGTGTTGAATGCATTGGTATTATTTTCCACCAACCAACCAAAGTGAGCAATATCATTGTGAAGTTCTGTACCATAATGACGCTGGCTTATTTTCACTCTGACGCTGTGTGAGGAGCCACTACATGTATCAGGGTGACATGGTGTGTTTTCAATTATGATTTTCTGATCGGCTTTTCCAATTTTTCTCCATTGTTTCACTTTTTTGTCCAAAGATAGATATTCTTGGGGCTAGGGGGTGGCTGTAGGACATAAAATCAACCATAAAAAAATAAAAGATGAAACAGAAGTTTATCCCTCAAAAAGATCTGATGGCAGACAAATGAGTTCATTTTGCATTTTTGGGCAATGGTGGATTGGATCCGAAGGAAACTGAAATATTTTGGACCCCACCATTGAATTTGTGCACACTATAAGTAGAGATCAACCCAAACAAATTCCAGTGGGGTTGTTTCCCTGGCACACAGGACATACAGTAGTGTGCCGGCGTACAGGTCCCATAGCCCAATTTTTTGTGTGGGGCTCACATTAGTGTGCGCAAATTACCACACGCCGTCAAAATGGTGTTTCGACGTTGTTTGTGGCGGCTTTCAGCCACAATACAAACACCCCCACGCCATTATGACAATATGCCCCACCCATAGCTCCCACAACACTTCATCTCATGCCAAAACACGGCTGATTGTTGTGTCTTGGCATTGTGGCGTCATGGCATCATGTCATTGTGTCATCGTGGCTTCGATGCCACTGTGACCACATCAAAGTTGTTGGATTTGCTTCTGTTCGTTGCTGCTGTCAACAATACGGGCAACAAACAATGTCTGTCACGGCCATCCTCCCAATCATCTGCTGCTGCTATTCAGGCCACTACCACCACTACTTCATGCCAAGGAAGAGAATCGGCCAACAGCTGTGAGTGCCATCCAAATACGAGCATCGTTAGACAAGAAAATGGCGTGTTTAAGGCCTTTGAGCTGCTTTTGGGCGGCATCAACAACCGCCCACCGCAAGAGCAACAAGCAACAATCAACCAAAGCACTGC
>JALLOT010001615.1:0-14557 GCA_036939595.1 Thalassiosira livingstoniorum | reverse complement strand
TTATGAGGAGCTAGTTCTAGGTGCCAAAGCACGGGGCTGGCTTCCGCCTGGCGGGCAGAGGAAAACTTAGGCCACAGCAGCTGACTCTTGGCCATGCCACATTCGACGTGGCAAGGGGGACTGCACTTGCCATGTGGGACAGCTGCTAGGGCTGGGTTTAACATTGAGTTTTGTCTTTGAAAATTTAAGGATATTTTATTCTTATATATTGCATCAAATTCCCTGAGTTTCAGATAAAATATTGAGTTCAAATTTTTTCATTTGTGCCAATACACCAACCTCATATCAATGACTAACAGGATAATAAGAAGATTGGCTAAAAATGATGAGAGATTATACTGAGAAAACACTGCAATAGAGGACAAAATTCATAAATAAAAATTGTATGGAAAATTATAATTTGATCCTCATTGTTTTTTTGTCCATGATCTTCTAAAAATGTTTTCATATATCAAATACCTCCAAGAAGTTTTATTAATCTATGTTCTATTATTTACACCTGAGCTAATAATATTCTCAAAAGTGTAAAAAAATATTTGTCATTATGTATAGTCAAAATACAAAATTTTCTCACTTTGTCAGAGCTTTTAAGATAATATAAAGTATAATCACATTATTAAATCCAACTTACCATCTCAACACAGGTTGCATCTTTGTGTCATAAAAAAACTGAAAAATGACATTCACTGCAGGCAAAGGCTAATTTTGCAAATATAGGATTTGTCAATTTTTCAGCCATTTGGATTTTCTGAGGAGGAGGGTCTTGGTTGTGGTGTGTAATCAAAATCAACAATTAGAAGGGGGTATTTTATAATAAATTCAACAAAAAATCAAGTCAAATATTTTGGTCTGAAATTTTACATTCATGTTCTGATATGTAAGCACAAAGCATCCTGAAATTTTCAAGAAAAAAAATAATCATGACAAAAGTTATGGACATATGATGAGTTTAGCTAGTAATCTTTACTAGGCCCCTTTTGTTAGAATCACATCAGACCAAAACTACTAGCAGAGCTACTCTCTATTTTATGGTATTTTTCTATTCTGACATGATATCATCCAATGGTACAACACAAATATGATTTGGCATTTGAACAGATCCGATCTTCCATTCATCTATCAAATGAGAATAGTCTTTGATATTTGTTGGTTGTATCTGGTATCTTGGCAACTCATAAAACTGTCCAAATGGAGCATTCAACAATTATTTTTGGACTTGATTGGACCATGATTTCCCCACTCTCTATAAAACTAAAACATCTTGTGTTTTTGGTACATATGTGGTCTAACTAGTCAAAACTAAGGGATAACATGTGGTTTCAATGTTTGGTTTGGACCAGGAAACTCTAAAAGTTACTAGAGCATAATACCAAACTGTAAGAATTGGTTGAAAAATTTTATGGATGATATCAAATGCAGTGGTACAAAAGCATGGGAAAAACAAAATATTATCCCTCATACACAGATGTCATTGATTGAAAATGGGAACGGTAGCTTATATTACTACAACTACAAGCATTTTCAGTAAGTGTAATTTTTTCTATTGGTAGGTCTAGTAAAAAAAGTGTTTTTTTTTTTAGTAAATTCAGCAATGAAATGAAACAAACAGGAAAACACATAAATAAGTGACAAGTCAGAACCTTCCATGAAAAAATATTATTGTTGCAATTGTGAAACAAAGATTTGGTCATTGTTAAACAGCAATGTGGCTTCCACAAATAAGCCACAAGAGGGAAAATGTCATGTCCAGGTCAAAAGCCTGGATCCTTGTGTGTCTAAAAAATTACCTACGCTAGAGGATAATCTATGAAGGAGTGATGTTAGAAAATCCAAGAAAGTAGACATGGAAAATAGTTCAAAGGGGAGGCTTAAAATTAACAGACAAGAAACAAAAGTCACCAACAAACAGAGGTACATAGTGGGCATGAGTGTGAGTGTTTCAGCTTTGATTAGCATTCAGTGCAAAGAAAAGGCAGCAATCATGTAATGTGTTTTCTCCATTCAAATTTGAGGAGGTAGATCAGAGCATAAAACAGATGATTCTAGAGATTATCAGATTGTATTGACTTCAAAACAATATATAAGCAAAAAAATCTGTCAAGAACTACTTACTTTTGGCTCTTTTAAAAGTAGTTGAAGTAATTTTGTGTAGAGATTTGAGTAAAGGTGGCTATAAAGCCAGTTAGCCAAAAATAGACAGATATGGTTGTGTGCAAATTAAAACTAAAACAGCTAGTGAATGTTACTAGCCATTTTTCTGCTGCCTCTTACAATTAATCATTTCAAATATCCCTTCAGTGCATAACTAAAACTATATCTTTGATGTTATAGTATACGAACATAGTGTGTTCTGTTGGAACAGTGACATTGTTGAATAACACCTATTGTCTTTGTCTTTTAGGTTCAATATTGTAGATAATTTTTTAGATCTAGTTGTTGTCTTTAACTTAGTAGTTGGTAATGTCAGAAGAAGATTGCCTTGATAGTAGCTGAAATTATTGTCGCACTACCAGAATCAACAACCACAAAAATGGTGGTAGTGTAGTGAAGAGATGAAGAGATTAATGATACAGAAGTAAGTCAGTTGTTTACTTCAGAAAATTGGCAGCAAGCATGTTGTGAGCTTGAATGTGAATAAATGTATAGTAGAATATGATAGCACAACACCTCTTACCTTTACTTGATATTCAAACAGCATTTAATGTTTGAATAAAACTCCATGGCACTGTTTTCACCATTGGACGGCATAAATTAAACAAAAAAAAATTGATTTAATTGAGATAAAATGCATTCTGTGATTGAGCCATTTGGGTGGGAGAGGATTATCATTAAGTGTCACATTCTGGAACTGCCCAGGCATACACAACATTACCAATTATGGGAGTAAAAGATGGAAGAACTTATTCTCAAACATTTCCACCAGGAGTTTGATCATATGAAATGAATTTGAAGAGATTTGAGGGCCCCGGCAATAAAAATGGGGATTTCAATGCAATTCAAGTAACATGCAATGGAATTAAGTAGTATCTATTGGATATCATTTTAATTTTCATATCTTCATAAAACTATCGGATTATGATATTAGACAACTACCAGAGGAGAAAAGCAATACGTAAATTTTGTGAGCAGCACACCATATCTATCACATGGAGAACAAGTTACAATGAGAACAGCATCAGACCCATTACAACAAGTGTAGCTTGAAAAAATATGATTGGGTGAGAGTTTTTGCCCAATGATGACTTGTTGGTGTCTTGTGATAAATGTCGGGCGACTCCTGGGCCGGAGGTTGAGTTAGTAGTGTTCGAAGAATTCTCGTTTCCGGCTGTGGAGTTGATTGTGCTGTTCGTGGCATCTGTAATATTTAAATCATCTACAGCCGTTGCGTTTCCGACTCCTTCTTCCTCAACTGGAATCTCATTGCAAATCAAAAGCAAGGAGAGTACTTCTTCCACGGTTTCCATATCCTCACAAGTGTAATTAATTGATTCCACGCCCGGAACATTCGAGCAATTCAAAACATCATATTGAACTCCTTCCCAGCCTGGAAGGTCATTACAGACTGTGCAAGAGTGGCAAGTCGTATTATTATCAACACGTGAGTCACAAGATATGATGCTACTCTGCACGTAGTAACTTTTTGTGCATACTTCATGGCCTCCGAGACTTGTGTATGTGATGCATAATTCTTCCCAATGTGGTTCAAAGGTTGGAGAAAAATACCCGGTCCATTCGACAGAGCCACATTGATCGGCACAACATTTTACACTTGACGATTCGCAAGTGAGTTCGTAGCTACCTTCGTAACGGAGACTTGTAGATTCGTCACTGGATGACGAATTGGTGGTGGAGCACTGGCATTCAAATGGTTGCTGATATAGCTCATAAAATATTAATTCCGCATCAAATTCAAGTTGGTTGCACATGGACTGCAGTTTTCGCCCTGAGCCTCTGGGCGAAACAATTCTTGAAATTTGGCCTGCCACATGGGTATCGGCGCCCGGGGCATTAGGATGGCCCCAAATTGTTTTACTTGCAAGAGCGAGTAGAAGTATTTGCTTAATCATGAGAGTCAAAACAAGGAAGCAGTTGGCAAGAGTTTCTTTTTTGTCTTGTATTCTGGGCAAAGTTGTTTTTTATGAGAGTAGTGTTTTAGATGTTTGATGATACCTACTGCTTGCCTCCTCTGTGATTATTTATTTTTGGTTTGCTTGGCGTTACGCATGATATGTGTAGAGTGTTGCAAGCAGTCCATGAAGGCATTACTTCTAACACTGAGTGAAATGCATGAACCGATTTGTTTTAGTCAAAGCAGGTCAAATTTCGCCGGTTTGATTTGGTGTAATTAAATGGGCTGCAATAGGCTCCAACGGATGGTCTTGATCTTCCGGCAGTTGTGACATGCCGAACACTGTTTTTTGTCATTGGCTGTTGGTATTGTAGACGTTGGTCCTGCCTGCCTCTATGTACCTACTTATCTACGTACCCTCTGCAGATAGCCATGACCATGAACATGATCAAGCCTTCATTCAAAAATCGAGAACCCCAAGCTACGTCTTTTACTGACTTGACAGAGCCGTTACTTTGCAGATGTCGTGATGAGTACCTACAATACCAATATGTAATAGGACTCATTCCGTGACTTGTGATCAAGACCTGCGATTCTACATGCACACAATAGGGACATATCCTCCTTGATCATCAATAATTCAATCAATCGATGAAGCAAGCAGTTCAAGGTTGCGAAAGCTCATAAAACAAAATCAATTTGAAAAGATATCATAAAACAAACTCACAACAATAAATTTAATACCTTGGAAAACAAAGCAAAACATGATGGAATCATTCTTGGTTGCGACACTTCTTCTGGTAGAAGCATTGCATACCGAATCATATGTCGTCCCTGGAGATTTAGAATTGCGAGCCAGAGGGCTGAGGTATTCACACAATAATCGAGTAAAATTAGATTGCAAGAGCCTTGGGGAAGATGCCATAAAGAAGTTAGATGATTTATACGATGCTGATTTTGAATGTGACTGCTCAAATCTGTCAACAAATATTTACAAGATTCGTTGCGAGACCACAAAAGAAGTATGCGAAAAAGATGAAAAGGATGACAAAAAGGAAAATTGTGCAAAAATTGTTTGGGAGGGAACTTTCAATTCTGCGTTGAAGCCCGAAGAAACAAATGTGTGCATCGAACATAATGGTGAGGAAGCATGCTTCGAAACAACTTACAGAGTAACACGAGGTAAGCAAGTCTGAGTTTTCGACCTCTTCTCCATTCGCATTGTGGTAATGAATTCTAAGCTCCACTTCATTATCTGTTTGGAAACGCACAATAGGCGGAAGGAGAGCATCGTCCTGCAGAGCAGAAATAAACGGGAAGAAATGCAGCAGTTGTGACATATGCGGCGATCTTCACGGGACCAAAGTAAGTACCATGCACCCCCACGGCAGAAGCTTTATTGACCTACGCATGCACTAAACAACAGATCTAACTAACTGGCTGTAAATTTGACTAACAAAGGGCACGGTGCAAAAGATGGCTGCCGATTGCTCGAACATTGAAGGCTACGAATCCAAAAAGTTTGAATGCGAAGATGTAAATTCGAAAAAAGACATGAGGAAAAAGGTTTACGCCCTCCCGCAGAAAGAAGAAAAAACAACTAGTAATACCACGACCAATTCGACCAAAAAGCCAGAGGATAAGGAAGAAAAAGGCTCAAAAAATGACCATCACCATTCGAAGTCAGATAAGGGAGGTAAAAGCAAAAGTGGAAAATCGTCAAAAAGATTATGATAGATGGATGTGATGCTGGCGCTCGCATTGTCGTTATGATGTTTAGTATCAGATTTCATTTGTAGAAAAGCTCACTAATCAGTCACAGCCACAAAATCCTTTGCTGTTGATAGAACTAATGTTACGATATTTAATGAAGTGTTGCATGGACTATCCTGCGAATATTGCAACGACTCTTCGGGCTGGGAATAAAGAGTAGTTGTCATATTTTGTTTACTTTTCCGACGGATCTTCGAAACGCCGAACCCCAAGTGAAAGAGAACGAAGAGTGTAAGGGACGTAATAATGTAACAGAAAACGATTTATTTGGACAATCTTAGTTTTTACAACTTTCCATACATTTTTATTGTTCTCAACAATAAAAATATACGGAAAGTTGTAAAAACTAAGATTGTCCAAATAAATCGTTTTCAGTTACATTACTACGTCCCTTACACTTGTAGTTCTCTTTCACTTGGGGTTCGACGTTTCGAAGCTGCAGTGTCCTCCACCTGTTTCTGGTGTTCCTGCTACTATTCTGTGGACTCTTCTTTCCGAAACATTTTTTCTGATTGATCTCCGAATTGGTCCAGCGCAAAATAGTATAAAGCCATGTCAAACTTATTCTTTTCTGCTATTGCCTTCCAAGTCGTCCCTCCTTGTTTTGTCTCGGGATATTTGTTTTTATTCGAAGCTGAATGGAGATGATCATTCACGCAGCCCGCATTCTTTTCACTCCATCCATAATACAGCTCAAGCTGCCGAAACGTCTCTGGAAGCAGAAAAGGAAAGGTTCAAAAAAGAAAAGAATTGAATAATGTTTTCCCAAAATAGTAGAGAATATCACAGCTACACCCATCTGCCACTTACCATCCATGTGATCAGATACTCCCACGATGAACTTTTCCTTTAAAATGGATTTGGCAAGCTCCAGATGCCCTTCGTTCAGCCCCCCTAATTTGGCATTGGTCAACATTCTCACCATCCAATTGTCGTAGTATCCGTCTCTCTGTATATATTCGTCTAACGTTATGGTTTTGAAATCAGGTCTGTAAGTCGGCTCCCATGTAGCTATCCTTCTGTAATAAAACAAACTGACTGCCAGCTTTACCGGGTGCCGCATGATTGTGAACGCCCTCCCGTAGTGTTGAGTTGTGAAAACTGTGCTCCCCTCTAACGATAGTTGGGAAACGAAGACGTCTGCAAGTCCTAAGTCTCCTACCCCAAGCTGCTTCGCAACCTCGACTGCCTGCGGGGTAGATAAATCTACGTTCAATACGTTGTCACTAACAATTTCCAATGACTATGCATGTGCCAAGGACGGAATTAAGTTAGATCGGACGGTTAAGGCTGTGTTGAAAGTTGCTTATGCAAACATTGAGGTGACTCACAGATGGTGGTTTGATCATTTCAGTTCGAACCAAGCCGTAACAATCAGACAAAATCTCTTTCACAGTTGTTCCAGAAGCTTTTGGAATATGCCTAAAAATCGAGAGTGGAGGAAAAACAGTGAGACGAGAATTATGAGCAGGATGTGCAAACATTTGAAAGATAACATTCTTTGCCCGCAAGCGTCAATTTCAATTCTTACCAAAAGAAAGGAAGATCTGAATCAGTCCTCGGTTCCGCAACATTTCTCAAATGTGAAAATGCTTCCTTTGCAACTTTCTGATCATTCTCTGCAACTACGGGATGTATTGGAACTCTCATTTTTTGATTCCCAAACACACCCATTCCTCGAGCGTAAAGCTTCATGTCAAAACGATTTCTCTTTTGAATAAACTTCCATTCGTAGCCACCTTCTTCTAATGATGATGGTGGCAGTGACATGATGCCTTGTTTAATGGCATTCATTTCACACCCTTCTTGGTTGGGCAATTCTTTCCATCCAAAATAGATTTTGATACGTTTTTGCACCGTCTCGTACATATCAGATGTCATTCCGATGAGAAATTTGTTTTCCAATGCCATACGCGCCTCCTTAAAATGTTCTTCGGTGATTTCCACATGTTTTGGTACGTTAGCCAACATTCTAGTCATGAAGTTGTCACTGATAACGAATTAAGTGCGAGAAGGCAAGGTGTCAAAATTCACTGAGACATCGGTTGGTGATGGCAGCAGTAACAGCAGAAAATAACTTACTAGTAGTCGGTGCTATTCACATGTGCCAATAATCCTTTCATGTCCCCCTTCACAGATCCCGGCCGAGTCAAGTACATACTTTCAGCAATGATACTAGGATGTCTCAGCATCAAAATTAATCTCCCCTTGTGCCGGTTATTCAGCATCCCGATTCCCTCTTGGTAATGCGGCGTCGCAATAAAATGAAAGCGATGTCCAAAGTTTCCAAACGCATCTTTTGGTCTTTCGTGGCTCGACACGTAGAGTTCATCCACGATATTTTTTTGCTTTGCGGTTGCCAAGTCTTTTGGTTCGAGATATCTCCTCCCTACCAATCCATAACATTGTGTGAGGATATTGTAAATTGTGTCTGTTGAAGTGTGTGGTATCTCAAGCAGTAATGGAACGTCTGAATTCGATACTCGATCTTTTGCGCGCCGGAGAAGTTGGATTGTGGCTTGTTCTGAAACTGTTTTACCATGTTGTTGGGGGTTGGCAAAATAATCATCAGTGGTTGCTGCGTCGGGATTGTTGTTTGTATTAGCTCGAATTGTATCAGCCATTGATAGTTTTTTCCCTGTGCTCTCCCCGTTGCTGGCTGCGTTATTGTATACTGATTCGGCCATCGTTGCAGTAAGTCTTCTGTGATGTATGGGAGATTCATTTCGTATTTGTGGCTGTATTGATTTGTGTGATGACTGTACAAGAAAAAATATGAACGGCACTGAAAGAACAGCGAATGCTGTTATTGTCGAAAAACGTCGATTGCCCGATGGAGCCATTTTGGTGCTGTTGCTGAAGGAGTTGCGGCTTTGGCTTTGCACTGAGGTAACGATTATCATTCTCCTTTTAAGTGGTCAGATTATGCAGCTAATAAACACCAACTTTGCTGCGGTTGTTCGAAATTCACAGCTCGCCAATTCAAAAATCAGTTCTGAGACCACAATCAGTTTTCAATACCACGGAAAGAAATCAAAGGCATAAGTTAGTCAAAAATGAAAAAAAAAACAAGTAAAATTTCTCTGGAAAAATGAAAACACAGAAATTGGCAGCTCAATCCATTCAACAGTTCTTTAAACAAACATGCTGAATTTATTCACCATGAAACACAGCGTCCCACTACATCAAACAGAAAGCGAATTGGCAAAATACTCAGACGTGGCTCAAAGCAAAAAAAGTGTTGATAATGATGTTTGAAAAATTGAAGAATACAATGGAGAAGACAGGAAGAGAAAATAAAATTTGGAGTAATTTCTTGCTTCGTTCACTAAAAAGAAGTGGCCAGTCCATTCACAAGAAATCATGAAAGTGGATTCAAATCCCCAGTGTCAGAATACAGAAAAATGCACCTTCAATGATAGACTTTCGTCAGCACAAATTACAGCAGCGGTCAATGAAAATGAACAGGTTATCACCAAGTGAG
Source organism: Thalassiosira livingstoniorum (assembly GCA_036939595.1). NCBI lineage: Eukaryota > Bacillariophyta > Thalassiosirophyceae > Thalassiosirales > Thalassiosiraceae > Thalassiosira > Thalassiosira livingstoniorum. Next base: position 5,231 of record JALLOT010001615.1, on the reverse strand, counting down.
GCAATTTATTTCTTTTGACGAGCAAATTTTTCTGCATGAGAGGATTTGATCAGAAAAAAAAATCAGTGTATTTTGCGTAAAGCACCAAACAAAATTTTGTTGTCCGGGTGCATACGAAAAAGGAGAGTGATGAGGCAATATGAGATGCCCGACGATTTCCATCGCCTATTGGCCTCCTGACAGTTGCAACTTCTCGTCCAACATGAAAAGGATACTAGATGTGACAGAGGTTGCGCTGGATTCGAATGATGAAATTTCGATATAAAAAGGATAGCTTGGTCCCCAATTAGCCCCAATTGCCGCCACCGAATACTATCATTGCAAGCCGATGATGGCGAAAATTCCCAGAATGTGAAATTGTTGACATGCTGTCGAGACTATCGGATACTGAGAGCTGCACAAGTCCCAATTCACCTCAGCATTGTCCCGAATGATCAACGATGGAAGAAGACACACCGTCCTCAGCCGCTGGCCGCTTGCAAATGACAGAAAATCTTCCGATTCGGGCGTGTTCTGACCGTCAATGTTCAACGTTCAACGCAGTTGTTGGCATTTCGAAGTTTGGCAGGTTCCTGGGAAGCGCATAACGGGTTTTGAGTTTGGAAATTGGACGTGTATCATACCATGCATGCCCCATTCCCATTCCCCTTTGAGAAAATGAATAATAATAATGAGTGCTAATCCGTTAGACGAAAACCTGCTCAGTGATGAGAAACGTTGCCATTGTCATGTCATTGCGGACATTGCGGACCTCTGTGGACTGTATGTGGACTGTAAGTATGTGGACGAATAATCGTGGAAATGCGTGACCGAGACCGACCGACGACCGACTGATGACCAGAAACACCAGAAATAGGGTCATATCTAACAATCAGACGTCCTCTGTCATACAGAATAGTGATTTTTAGATGACAACTTTTCATCTCTCATAAACATGACTTTTGTACAATACTTACTTCTTTTTATGACTAAAAAATCGTAGTCAGCTGATCATGTATCATGTCTGATATCATCTCTTTGTTGGTGGCATACTACTATACCTGCCAATGGAACTCTCCAGCATGGCAAACATAATGGTAGAAACAGATATCTTATTGGTGATAGCAATAGAGCTGGGACACATATCCATTAATTATGTAGCTGTCCTAGGACAATGTTCTTGTATTCCAAAATGTGCTTGTTTAGTAAAAATAAGCTTACGATGAAAAAAATAGGTGTTATGTGGAATGCAAGAACAAAATCCATGGACAGCTACATAAAAAGTCATAATCCTTTGTATTCCATGTCAGTGTCTTATAGTAGCCATCCAATGTGTTAGCACCTCGATGATGCTGATATAAATCAACTACATTCCAAGAGCTGACTATTATTTATTGCAGGGCTTCTGGTGGCACCATAGTGCATGTATGGTAACTAAAATAAACACACTGTCATCAAGTGTTGATGGAATCAAGTGAGCTGGTAATTGATTTTGATTGGAATCTTCTGTATGTTGTACTTGAGTTGTTTGTGATGGTGCCATTAACAATAACACTCTCTGTCACCAAGGGATCAATCACATGTCATCATGAACATACAACATTGCACCATCATGGGAAAAATCTATAAGTTAACACTACCAGTTTGGTGATTATACCATAAATAGTTTTCAAAAGGTAAAGATAGTGGAAAATAGGTAAGAAATTCTAAGGGCCTACTAATTTTTTACTCCCTCTCAGGTCAGCCCCTACTTAGCTCAGAAGACATTTGACTCTTCCACAGTCAATAAATATTCTTGGTCTCCTTTATACACCTCACCTTCCCTGCCTTTGGGTGGTAATGGCACTATCTCTGACCCTGACCTCCACCTAAAGTCATGTATGCCAAGTGGAAAGTGATTTTCTTTTTTGGCCATGACAACTTCAAGGTCTCCATCTTACCTTTCCTTTCCACTAATTAGACAAAAGGTATTCATGTTAGGTGATATTTTGTTTGTTAGTAGACTACTTTGGAACTTATATTGGGGGATGATGGTAGTTTTTGCATTTTCCTTCAACAGAGCAGGGCCTTGTGAAGGCTTTAAGAGTATTCATGCCACAGTCCATGGGATCATATCCAAATCTAAAGGAATATAATAAGAACAAAGATGGAAAATGGAAATAATTTATATTCATCATATGGCTGTGCATTTTTGTCTTGTGATTATCTTCTCATTGAGCAGATTATCAGTATCTGATATGGCATGAAAAATATGTTGAAATTGTACAACTTAAGGACAAAATCAAATAATCATTATGAAAAATAAATTCAAATTCCCTGGTAGACCAAACAAGTTGTGACCCTGTATCTGTAGACTGCCAGCATGCCACAAGACTAAGTTGTTAAATAAATTGATTCTCTACAGGTTTTTGCCTCCTCCAGTTAAAGGTGAGTGGTTGCAAAAATATCTTGAATACAAAAGGAAAGAGAGCCTTCAAGCCCAATGGACATGTCTAAAAATATTTCTTTTCAAAAGACCCACAGATGATCCTGTAACAAATACAAAATATACTATGAAAGAATATACTCATTTAAAAAAAAGCAATATGATCTATTGATACCATTATTAGGACCAGCAACATAACTTAGTGATAAAGTATTGTTTTTTTGTATATCCATGGAATTGTGCCCAGATACATGAAAGTCCATGTGATTTTTGAATTAAGTGTAAATGTACACCATTTTAAATGTCCCATGGTGCTTGTAGAAATAAAACTCCTTCTTTGTTGAGATAGAGAACTTAGTATGGGTGTAGAAGAAATAAATTTTGTAGATATTTTCATTGTTTCTGTGGATTGTGTCCAATGTTGAGGCTTGACAATTTTTCAAACTTCTTAAATGAGAGGTCTATCTGGTTTCTGCTTCACTCAAAGTTTTAGTTTGAGTTTTTTAATAATATGGTAAATCATCCAATCATCCTATATTTTCTGTTTTATTTTGAAGCATAGGAATGGGTAATTCTTTTGGACATAAGAGAGATAAAATTTGTCTGGGTACAACTTAAAATGGAGGTTCAAGTATTTATAATGTATGTGTATGTAACTACAATATACTATATCCATTGATAGAGGAATTATATGGATTTTGGCCAAACTTTTTGCAAAAGTACTAAAGAATCAGTAAGAGGTGTGTCTGAAATACACCCAAAATTATTGACACTTACATTTTTGTCTGTAAGTGAAAAAAAAACTGAAGATAAACCAGAGGTTTTTAATGAATTTACTGTGTATACACCATTTTAATAGGATTTAAAGGGAAATTAGAAAGATCATTGGCCTTTAACTTTTTAGAGAGAGAAAATCTAACATTTGAATGATTTTCCTTTTATTTCTAACAAGCATTTTCCCAATAAGCCAACTGAGAAATCACCATCACATAGCATATGCAACATGAGATTTCATTCTTCAATTATTTCTCTGGGCTTAGTTAAATATCATTTATAAATAACTTTAGTAGTCAGTAACATAGAACACAAAGACATGGTAAAGTTTTTTTCCTTTTCCCAGCATATACACACAATCTTGATTTAGACACTTTTTTCTTTTATCATGAAGTTTCAGGGCCTCTCTCTTTCCTTTCCCAGCTATTGAGCAAAGGAAAAATTGGGATACAGTGGTATTGATTTATATTTTCTTTGGGTTGAGCAAGAAGTCTCAAAGAGTTTTAATAGGCCCATGTCACAGTCCATAGCAGCTATCTAAAATGTTATGTATTGTCTGAAAGTATGTCATACATTTGTGATGAACCCAAAGATATAGTCACATGAAATCGTGTACCAATGGGATAGCTACCATTGCAACTGTCAATGTCAACATATGGTAAATTGATTGATAGTAGTAAATCTAGAGACAAAAACAAGCCACAAAACTAATTTGTCAAAATATTCCTACAGATTTTAGGGCCAACTAAATGAAGGTGGATTATAGTAAAAACCCCGTTGATGCACCAAAAAGAATTCTCAATACTAGTGGACAAGTCATCATTCTGAAAAATTGAATGTGTTGTTTAGAAAGACTTTTAAAAAGAAACTACAATAAATACAGCATATACTATCAGAGCAAAAGAGCAAGTAGTCTGTGAAGAAACTAAAGTGAGGCCTCCAATGAAATATGTTAGCCTGTTGCTAGAGAACTGATTTTTGTATATCAGTGACATCTTGCTTAGAGAAAAGAAGAACCATGTAAGGCTTCAGCTGAATAGTAAAAGAACCATTTGATGTTCCCTAAAGAGAACCTGTATCTGTATAAATATAATATCTTTTGTGACACAAGAGAACTTTCTAGAAGTGTAACAAAATCTTGCTCAAAATTATGTCCCTTGTCTTCTTGAGATTTCATATAAATCTAAATTTATTGCATGGATAGAACTAGAATTTTCCTGCTGCATTCAAACTTTTTATGGTCTTTATTATTCAATAGTTAAATCATGCATCCTACACTCTCTTTTTGTTGTGAAATTATGGGGTTGAATCGATTTGGTGCCTAAGAGAACTAATATTTGTTTTGATATATTTCAATGTCAGAGGTTCAAATATCAACACTGTGTGTATCTTTATTATTGATGGTGATGGATGAGGTAGAGGTTTTCCAGTCAAACCCTTTGTGCAAGTGTACTATTACTGAGATCAAAAATTGTGGACCTAAAAAGCACACAATGATATGCACTTATATTAATGTCTGGGAAAGAAAACCAAAACTGAAGATATCTCAGATGCATTCAAAACTTTTCTCAAACATGTTCTATTTCGGAACAACATTTAGGATATAGAGGGAAAGTGGGAAAACCAATAAGCTTGGCTAATTGCATATTTCTAAATAACATCATAATAAAATTTTGTACTTTAATAGATATTTTAAATGGGCTTTTAAGCTAGATGTTACTGATAGTGATAAGGAAATTAAGTACAAAATATCAATGATTTTTCATTAGATTTTATCCAAATCACATCATTTACATAATATGTTCTTAATTTGGAAAGTTTGGTAACAACATATTTCTTCTGCTTCCAGTGTCTACCTCCCCTTTTTATTTTAGGTTTGCTATGATAGTTCAGTGGTGTTATTTTTTCATATCTTGATAGACATGGATTGATAAGGGTAACAACAGAAACATGTTTCTCACACAAGAATGAGCAACAATTATTAAATTTACACCCTCTAGAGATAGATTTCTTTTGGGAAGATTTACCATAGATAATTATTTGGAGTTTTGGC
>JALLOT010001614.1:0-14558 GCA_036939595.1 Thalassiosira livingstoniorum | reverse complement strand
TAAATTTTTAACACAACATGTATTTGTATTAATAAAAATACAAGGTAAGTTATTTTAGCTGGTTAGATAACAAAATATTATAGTATGATAATATAAATATATGGTGTTTAATTTTAGAAGAGAATCTCATCTTTCATTTCCCAAATTGTTGATTTTATTAAATTTTTCTATTATTTTATATTCATTTCAGAATTATCAAGTGTTGTTTGTATGGTCCAATAGACTGCTTTGGAATGTTTGGTCAGAATAAAACAGTGTCAGGAAATAAAAATTTGAAGCTTAATTTTGCTGTCACACAATGTACTTGCGTTTTAGTCAATTGACAAAATTTTTCAGACAGATATAAAAATGACAGTAATTTTCTATCTTAGCTACAGTTTTGTATTTTGGGTATAAATTGGCTCCCTAGAAATCTGCAACATTTGTCTGACATTCTACATCATCATGACTAAAATAATACTTTACAGGTATAATTTGAATGTAAGTTACTTGCACAAGCTAAATTGTTTCCTACAAGCTTCTACTACAAAGTCTACAACATTTCAACAAAAACAGCTAGAAAAGTATATGGTTGTTGCACCTACTAACGTAAAAAATCAGTACAAAATGAAAAAGTTATTACCATGAGATTTCACTACAGTAAGTACCTACCATACCATACCTACCAACCTACCTATCTACCTTGATTGGTAGGTATGTAGTAACCTCCTCAATATTATTAACATGAGTACTTATTAAGTACTACTACAATACAGTACTGTGGATTTTACATATTATTATTATTTCATGGAGAACAAGGCTGCTTAGATTCTTGCAGCAGAAAAATGAACGACAGAAAATATGGCAGAAAACATGGCAGAACTTTGGACACGCGGAAAACATGGCAGAAAAGTGGCGGAATGGCAGAAGCGGCAGACAGGTGGAAAACACGGCAAAAAAAATCCACGAGGCGGATTTCCACCATCTGAGCAATAATGTTATTTATAGAATTATATCTACTGTTTTCATTGCAAAAATAAGAAACTCTTATGATGACTAAATTTTGTTTCTTAAATATTTCTTTTTTGGTGATGAAAAATTTGCTACGGGAGATGAAAAATTTTACCAATAATTGCCAAATTGCCAAATTTTAATAATTCCAAGAGGAGAGGTGCCAGCGTATGTAAGCCTGGTATGTCAGTTTTTGTATTTTTGTCTGCCACCACAAATGAACCTCATGATACTACAATATCAGACCCTTGGATGTCAAAAGTTTTTTACTAGATAACTACTAGTAAACCCTGTCCACTGCCAGGAATTTCATCCAAGATATCACTGTAACAATTCTACGGACAGTTTATGTAGAATCTGGTACAAAATTTTAAAAGGTCATTGATTGGTCATTTTGGGCAGTCATTCGGGCAATATTTTTATGATTTGGTTTTGATTTTGTCCGCAAGATTGATACTGACTAGTCACTGGTATGTTCTACAGAGAGTCTACAGAGTGTCCGCCGCCGCGGAACAGGTAACTCTATCAATTTTTTGTACGGAACTGTGACACCTTTCCTTATTCAATCATGAATAAGTATGTCTATACTGGTTCCGCTGTGAAGAAGCATCTTTTGTCCCAATTGTTCCTTTAGGAATAATCTGGGGAGGAGACACAGAATACTTACGAAGAAGAAGAAGGAGGACAGAGGACGGAGGAGGAGGAGAAAATCTCAGCAGCAGCAGCAGCAGCAGCAGCAGCAGCAGCCAGCTAGCAGCCAGCAGAGCTCCACTTTTATTGGAAGTAATTGAGAAGATTATTTTAGAGGCTCCTTATTGGAAATTGAAGCCTGGCACCTGGATTCGTATCGTTTTATGTTTTACATCTCACATCATGCCGAAGCGCCAAAAAGAAAAGCAGTACCAGAGTGCAAGAGAACATCGAGCAAACCAATCTCTTCGATCTGGCTCATCCTCCCTGAACACTCTCTCTGCCACTCGTCCTCTCCCCTTCGAATGCTGCGCGCTTACATTAACACCATACGGATCCCCCGTCTGCAACCAACAAGGCATAATTTTCGACAATGCTGCAATTACACCCTATTTGATGAAGCATAAAAAAGATCCCGTGACAGGAAATCCCATGACGAGCCGAGATTTGATTTCATTACACATGGACAAAGATGAATCAACTGACCAATGGCAGTGCCCCGTTCTCAACAAAGCCTTCACCAACCGCACCAAAATTGTTGCAATCCGTCAACCACCTTCTCGAAACGAAGCAAATGTATTTTCCTACGAAGCTTATCATGAATTGAATGTCAAGGCAAAGAATAATTTTGACCTAGTAAGCGGGCTGAAATTCAGCAAAGATGATGTCATAGTGTTGCAAGATCCAGAAAACCAAGAGCTTGTGCGTCTGAGGGACATTCATAACTTTAAACACGTGAATTCTTTGAGAGAAGAAGAGCAGCTGAAGCATCAATATGCCGGTGGGGAGGTGTTGTCTGGGAATGTACGTCATAGTTTAACAGCAAATCGCATATTAGAAAAGCTGGGAAAGGAAAAGCGAAAGAGGGAAAAGGCTGCAGAAGATGAATCGAAAAAACTTCTGAAAATGGGCAATTCTAATAGAGACTTGGGGGCTGATGCCGATGAAAAGAAAGAAAAAATATACACTGATGAGTTGCTAACAGCAGTAAATCTCACGTCTGGCAAGGCGTCTGGATCTTTGACTTCGACGGTCATGGGCATTACAAGTGAGAATAAGGCTCGTGAAGCCACACAAGATGAAATCATCACATCCCAATGCGAAGCTCTTAAACGCCTGAAAAAGAAAGGGACGGTGCGCATGTTTACGAACGTAGGTGCGATGGATATAGAGATTCATGCCGATATTGTTCCTCGAACTGCGATGAACTTCATGCTATTGGCAGAAAAGGGAGAATATGATGGTTCGAAATTTCACAGATCCATACGAAACTTTATGATTCAGGGTGGGAAGAAATCAAATAAAAGTACCAAAAGTAAGGGTGAAGAGAGCAACGGAGATAGTGTATGGGGGAAACCCTTTCAAGATGAATTCGATGACAGACTGACTCATACTGGGCCAGGAATACTTTCTATGGCTAATTCAGGACCAGGAACAAATGGGCGTCAATTTTTCATTACTTTCAAATCGGCTCCTCATCTGAATAGGAAGCATTCAGTTTTCGGAAAGGTTGTGAGGGGATTGGAGGTACTACGGAAAATTGAACAGATTCCGACTGATAAAGAAACTGATAAACCTCTTCATAAGATATTCATTGAACAAATTGAAATCCTTGATAATCCTGTTCAGGAAGCACTGGACAATGAGCGGAAAAGAATTCGAAAACGAAAGGAGGAAAAGCTTCAATCGGATCAGGCACGAACATCTTTAGGTAGCAATTCAAGTTTGATCAAAAATACATCGTCAAAAGCAGAAGTTACAAAGCTAGCAGATGGCACTAATAAAAGCCAGGCCTTCGTTGTTGGAAAATATCTCAATGCTGCCAAAAGAGGACCTTCATTAAAATCAGAAGTACAAGTTAAAAAAGCGAATGAAATGGATGCTGAATTTGGTGGTACCATTATGAAATCTCGATTGCCCCCACCACCAAAAAAGACAACATTTGGGGATTTTAGTGGTTGGTGAAAATTTCTCACTCTGAAGCAATGACATTAATGTTGAGTAGGCATTGATCAACGCGAGTGAACTACTTCAATTATTCTTTACTTGTACAAAAGGCTGTTTGTGTATGTAGGTAGTTGTTTCTTCACGCTCGTGTATTTTGATTGTGCATTTGACATAAAGGCTGTGAAAAGACATTCGAAATCAGACGTGATATGGCCATCGTTATACACGTTGCCACTTTGTTGAATGGATATGCAAAGCAAAGTATCTAGGTACTCTAATGTACTATCACAAGTTGCAATAATACCATACACCATACCACATATCATAACACACCCCAATACTAAATTAAGTAAGGCTTTTTGTAACTTTGAGTTTGACAAATTGTTGTCAATGATTACATGCATTCATTGGATGCATGGTGATAACATTAAAGTTATGCTTGCAACATTGGCCATACTCTGCTGGCAGTGGCATCTTATTGGGCTTGGGTTTAGTGACGTGGAAGCAAACATAAAATTTCCTTTTGACTTTTACATGAGGATGGCATGGTCAAAAATATCACAGAAGAGGGGGATTCTCCAAATCAAATTTTTCAGGATCAAATGAACCTTTGATTAGTCAATCTTATTGTGTTCATTGAGCACAGCCAATACAACGAGACTTTGTTATTTGACCACCAGCACTATGGTGCTGCCAAAATTTATGATGACACCTTTTTGCATGACGCATCTGATTGCTAGAAACCCAAAAAGCTTGGAGCCAAAAGTGTTTGCAATGGAGCTGATACTACACCACTCATTTTGGCCTCCCTAAGGATTACGTCAACCTCCATGGTTGCTGGAGTGAAGCTAAGAGAATTGCAGGAATTTACATAAATCCTGAAATGACTTTTCCTGATGCTCATGTTTCAGTGTCCCTCTGTGGTTCCAAAAGACCCTGTCAATACATTGTCAAACAGGGACTGTCTGCCCCTGATTCCTTTTCTGATTCTATCACTCCAAATTCCCATGCTCTTCTTGGCATTGTTTTCTTTCACATCGATGTAGTGCAGGTGCTGGTACTTCCTCTTTTGTGGGAGGAATTTGAGGAAAAGTGACAGTCCAAGGTCATAATACATTTAATCTCATGTCTCTTATCACAAGAATCAACATTGTAAGACCAAATGGATTAATCTTATTCACACAGTGAATGATAATGAATTTAAAAAAATCACTCTTGTCATTCAAGATATGAACTATCAGCCAGTAATTATTCTACTCAAACAGCATATGGAATTAGATGTACCAGCATCAGCAGCTAGGTAGGGAATTTCCTTTTACTGGTTCCCACTGATGCCCCAGGAAATAGGTAATTTCCTTTTACCCAGGAAATAACCCAGGAAATGGGAAAATTATCCGGATAAGGAAAAAATATTTCCCCAATTTTGCTTAAGGAAATGGATAATGAGGAAATTTCCTAAGGAAATTTTCTTATTTTTATTCACTTGAATATAACTCTTTTTAACTCATTTTAGAATGGGTGTGCATAATCAGATATTTTCATACACACTTTTCAGTTATCCACACTAATATTATCTTAATACTACTTAAAAAAAAACATAGTTCAAACTTTGAACTCAATTACCATTTTCAATATGATACATTAATTATCTGCTAATAGTGTTAAGCATTCAAAATTTAAAACTTTCAAATTTTAACTTGACATCAAAACTATTATGTATTTATCATTTGAAAAAATCAAACGAACCCCAGAAGATGAAGTATACCATTTCAAATAATTTCCTCTTTACTATCAATTTCTCCACCCTTCTTATACTCTGACATTTGACTCTGTTCTTCTCTCCTCCATGTTTGTCATAGAAAGACATAATTTGCTCAAAGAAAGTATCATTTATCTCCCAAGACTGCAACTCAGTATCTTGGTCTTCATTTCCCTTACTGAAATCAAACTTCTTGGTCACCAAGATTGGGCAGTACTGGTTGTTGTTCCTCTGCTTTTGAAACTGTATGTCATGGTGAGCTACATAGAAGTTTTGCTGAAGTCCTTCTACTTTGTGGTGAGGATCAGGTTGCCCATTACCATCATCAATATTTTTCAGCCAAAGATCTTGATACTTAGATAGTAGACAATGTTTGAAAACAGCATCACCCTTTGCAGACATGCCATCTTTATTGAGTTCCCATCTCTCCCTCCATGCCCGGAAGATATGAGTCTTTTTACTTTCAACATTAAGACCTGACTCTCCTGCAACAGCCAGAGGCAGGCATTCAGCATTGAGTTTGAGAGTATCAAAGTTACCCTCTTCCCACAATTCACCTGCTCTAAAAGCTTGTTCATATCTAAGTTTTGCTTTCTCTGCACAGTGCATTCCAAAGATGGTTCCTTGGTTTTTGCTCTGTAGAGGCTTCAAATCATGACAGCCCAACCTAACTCTCTAGAGGTTTTTCCTGTTTTTCTCGGCAGTTCCAATGCCAATGGGTTTGCTTAGAACAATACATGCAATTCTACCCAAAACACCATCAATTGTGTCATATGTGTAATGGTAGTACCAGTCACAAGCAGGTGTTTCCTCTGCAGCATGCCACTTTGTGTTGTCATCAAAGGAGTCAAGTCTATTATTGAAATCCTTGTATTCATCCCAGAACTTCTTTGTATATTTTACCATGAGCTAAATAACAGTTTTGGGTAGTGGGTTATTTCAATTGCACCAATAATAAAATGAATAAAACCATATTGTACTTACCTTGTCCCTTTCATAAGTGAGGATATCCCTTGGAACTAAGAGGTTTTTGATCAAACACTCACATGCAGCTTTATCTTCCCTTGCAATGTTTCCAGGTTTGTTTCAAAATATTTCATTATCACAGGGTTTGGGGAAAGCATATATCCATCACAAGGATAGTCATACAAAAGAGGTTCCTTATGGTTTCTCCAGGACAATAAGCAAAACTTTCAAGGTCTTTGTTTGACACCAACTCATCATCACTATCATCAACATCCTCAGTCTCATCAAGCTCATACTCAGCATCTGATTCTGTACTTTCACACTGAGGAATTTCTTCCTCGGTAGCACCAAAACACTCAACAAACTTTGCATCACTTTCCAATTTCTTCCAAGCGGCAACAGCATGAGTCATATGGGGTTCAAGCAAATCAGTACTTTGAATGACATAATATTTCAGTTTATCCATACCACCACTAATCTGAACATTACTAAGGAAAACAACCCTCATTTGTGCATAAATTTCTCAAAGAAGGTGGAAAATGAAGTCCCAAAAAGCTTCTTGAATTACCATGTACTGAACATCCTCATACTTCTTCAAGTCAAGGAAAAGCTTTGACAGGACAGTTGCCTGGATTGTAGTTCTCAATCAAAATGCACGTAGGAGTGAAATAACTTCTCCTGCCATGCAACAATCCAAAACTTTGATGAATTTCAACCCCTTTGCACCATGGTGCTGCTTTTAAACTGCATTGAAAATAGCGGTGTATGAGTGCATGGTGTGTTGCTGAACATGCTTGTTGAAGCATGGCACCCACCCCATCCTTGTGTAAACCTAGGAAAACACTGTTGGAAGCATCTAGCATGCTTCTGTATATTGACTGCACCATTGAATATGACAAGATCAACAGAATTGGGGCACTGAGAATCAATATTTTAATATTTGTAATTAGGAATACATAGTATCAATATAAAACTGGGGGAAAAGAATGGACTAATATAATTCTCTCCTTTGTATTGTGCAAAATACTATGTTTGGTTTTAAGAAACAAATTGCAATCTTGGGAAAAATATCAAACTTTTAACATTCTGAAAATATTTTGGTCTCATAATACCCCCCTACTTTCTTCTACTTGCAAAAGATCTCTATATAATAATAAGTAGCATTGTAGAAGCCATTTGGACTGGGGTACCATATTGGATTTGGAGACTTCAGAGACCATGTAGCATTTTGCTAGTGATTTTCAACTGGTACAGATGACTGTAAGGCAAAATGTAATTATTAATGTAGTAAGTACAATATGGTACTAGCAGTACTGGGGAAGTGCCCCACCCTGAAAATTGATAAGTAGTGTCAGTCTAATTGTATAAGGTCAAAAACCCATGTTAATCTAGTACCTTAAGGCTACAATTCTTGCTTACATATAAAGAAACTAGTATGTCAATTTTAGGCTGGTGAGACAGCTGCCACTTTGCCTTTTTCCAGCCAACCAAGAAGCTACATTTTGGCTGTTGTTGATCTTCAACTTTCAACTTTCAATTTTCAATTTTCAATTTTCAGATGAGTGAAAAGAATTTCTCAAAAGAATTGTGCATGCTCAATACCACACCCCTCCACCACCTAAGAACAGCAATGGAAGCTGGGCTGATGAAGTTTGTACTGTGAAGGATGCTGTGATGATGATGGTAAATTGAATGGTTTTTTGTATGATATTTGGAAGATTGCTTGGGGCTGATTTTGGAGTTTTTTGGTGATGATTGACATTGAAATTCTCATCCTTTGTTCTCTTTGCGATGGGACAAACTGTCAGGTAACTAAGGAAGGCTTCACCCCAAAGATGGCTGTGTGAGCATTCCTTGGGTCAGGTTGATGCATCAGTCCTTAGCTGTGCCCTCAAAGAGGCATCAAAAGAGCTTGAAGAAATGGTTGTTTGAGTGGAATGCAAGGTGAAGAATGATGATAAAGCCAACAAACGTCTTATCAGCTCTGAGGTACCATCAACCACCACTCATAAATCCAAGCTATCTAGAGTTGAATTGGTTGTGGAGAAGTCACTTATTTCTCTGGCATTTGGCAGATTGATGCAGACATCTGAGCAGTCTGGAAATAGGTCAATAATGTCTATATTAACCCCAACAAAATTGTAAAATGTAAAAAAACAGAACCATCTTTGTCACTGTCAACCACCCTCAAAGGTGCCCTATTTCTCAAGTGTAAACAAAGCCACTTCCAGAAAAGGCTGCAAGGGTAGTAAGAAATTGTAAGGAAAAATCTCCAAAGCCAGAGAAGGAACCACCCCTTAAAACCAATAAGGTTCACACTTGTAGCTTGTAGAAGCCAATGCCAACTCAATGTTCTTCATCTAAACAAGAAGATTTCCAAGGAGAGTGTTTTATCACAATATTAAAGCGCAATGAAGAAAGCATTGTAACTATTTCTATTTGCTGATGTGGATGCAGGAGTTTTGAAGAAGGGGAAGGGAGAAATTACCTGTGATACCAATATCAAATTTGGTATGGACGGATCTGTTGAAGGGCTGAAGGAGAGGACCCAGCTTACCATTCAAACAGTGAACAGGCACAATGAAAAGGGTCTTACTGGGCTATCATCAGTCAAGAAAGGACCCAAAGCAAAAATAGGTTGTGATTTCCTCTGATTAAATGCTCTTCATGGAAACATGGCCCAGGTGGGAACAAGTGGAGAACTTGGGGCACAGGTAATCCTTGCCATTGAGGCAACTGGTATTTTGGACACACATCTTGAGGATTTGTTCAAGCTTCAGTATGCTTGGACTAAGTGCCAGGAGCTGAATGCAACTACACTAGTGACTAGTGGTACCATTGTTGCAGAAGACATCTGCTGGAAGTGTGTCACTTACAAGAACCTGAACCAATGGCTCAGGGGCATGAAAGAAGTCTACCTGAAGTACAAGTTTGCAATCAATGAGCTGGAGGTGCTTCCTGATGGAACCATCAGCAAGATCACTTTTGTGAAGGAGCTCAAATCACAAAACCTTCACTTTGACAAAACAGAACACCCTTTATCTGATGTCTGGGACAAGGGTGGTGCAAGATCAAAGAGCTATATTGATATTAGTCTCGTCAGGGGTGGCTCACAGTCAACACAGGGGAGTCAACATATTACTGGAGGGTATGAAGTCTCCATGGAAGGTGAGCTACTTCCTCCCCTTAAGATTTATGATAGTTGAGCTGAGAAGGAAGAAAACATGACAGTGAGCAACTTGTGGATCAAGGGACTTGGATATACCCAATGAAAGTAAGGTCACAAACATTTAATCAAATGCATGCATTACATTGCAGTCCTGAAAAGTGGAAGTATGGACAACTTGCTGTTGTTGCAATCAATCAAAGAATGCACTTTTGATCTATTTTCACCTGAGACTATTTTGTTGGATGTAGAGTTTGATGAACATGATCACAAAGATCCTGTCATTTGGCACATGGACTCTGGTCCTGGGGGAATCATGGGGATCAAAAAGAATGAGGACACTTACTCAAAATGGTGTGCCAAAATCATGGAGAAGGGTGTGATTATGCTTAGATTACGCCCTAACACCATTTCTGTTTTCACTGTAATGGACAAATTGTTCTGTGCATTTAAAAATGCCTGCAGAAAAACAATGAAAAGAGTCTATGCAGACAAGCTACGGAAGACCAGAAGACAGCGCTGGAGATTGCAGCAAAGAAGAAGAGGACAGCCATTGCAATAGCTGCAGGTATTGCTCCAGCCAAGGAAGATGATGCCTCCAAGCCCCATGTTATTGTCCCTCTCACAACTGAAGATCTTGGTCCTATTATTCACAGGAAATTGGACCATAACAGAATGCCCCATCATCAATCCCCCATTGCTATTCACTTCAGGAAGGAGAAGATTATTCAGGCAATGTCAAAACTAGGTTATTGCCCCTTCACCCAAAAGCTGTTGGAACACCCCAAGGTTTGTCATGAGAAAGGGCAGGGTCAGAAAACTGGCCAGATTGAACAGATGGAAAAACTCAAAGAAGAATACCTGGAGCTCAGGGAGAAGTGCCATAAGAAAAGTTATTGTTTTGCACAATACAGCGCTTTGCTCCCAAGGACCACTCCATTGATCTGTGGCAAAACAATAGAGGGGAGAGCAGATGAGTTTGCAAAGTCAGACAAGGAAGGATCTGCTGGTCAGATCTTCAGAATTTTAGGAAGCTTGGTCTACAACAGGGAGGAGCTGCTTCTGACACCCAAGATTGCATGTCAAATGAAAGCTGCCAAGGAGCAACAAAAGAAGGAGTCAAATGAATTGAAGAAGAAGGAGTTTTTCAAGTTAGCTTTGGCATTTTACAAGAAGTTTGTGAAGGGAGAGGAGGCAATGAAGCTGGCTGATTGGAAACACAATATTATGCATGTTTTGCCAGAAGAAAGAGATTCCAGAGATGCAAGCAATCCCACTCAGTATAATTCTGCCAAGGCCATCAAGAGAAGATTGGCAGAGATTGATGATTGGCAGAAGTACTTCAGAGTAAAAACTCCTGAAGAGGAGGAAGAATGAGATTGACCCAGAGCAAGCAATACAGTGGGAAACAGGATATGATGAGGCAGAAATTGTAGAATTGTCAGCTGATTATGACATGGATTATTAAGTGTGAAATATGTGTATTTAGTCAATTTTGTTACATTATCACTCAATTTATATTTTTCCTAATGTTAAGTGTGCTTACTGTTATTATTTAGCCTTATTATTGGTCTAATGACTTGATTTGTATCAGGTCCACTTGTAATCAATGAAAATTGACAGTTTTTATTCATTTTACAGTCAAGTTCCCATGTAGATGTTTGTACAGTTTCTACAGAGCAAGGAACTAATGCTGTAAAACTTTCCAAAATATTAAGCACCTAAAGTGCCACAAATAGCATTTTGTGGTCAATATCATGCAAAATCCTATTAAAACAATCTAATTGGGACCCAATACATAAATTTAATCCACTTTGTTTGGTTTTAACCTCATTTTGTCTTCATAAATGAAAGTGGAGATATTTTATGCTGCATATCTAGTAAGGTAGGTACCATGGGCTTCTTCAAATTTCCAATGTTGCAACTAGATATAATAATATATGAACCATCTAACATTCAAATCCCATATAATCAGTTCAATATAATGTATTATTTTTGAAAGGATGGTTTTATACTTCTTGTTTTATATCACTAATAATGAAAATGAAAAATACACGTGTTCATAGTTCAGTGTAATTATGAGAAAGAGAATTTTGAACAAATATTGTGAATTACTACTATTTCTTTACATCCCAGTTACAATGAATTATGTATTTCCCATTACATCATCAGAATCAAAAAATGATATTTCCATTGATTATAATGATATATATTATGTTTTAAGTCTTTGTTTTGTTCATGTAAGTCATAATTTTACTGAGTAACTACAAAGTTGTACAGGTCAATTGATGACTATATTACAAAAAATTTAAGTTAATTTTTACATTATGGTTACTGGACAAAGGTAGATGATTTTCATCATTTTCCCTGTATTAGAAGCATAAAATAATGTTATCATTCTTCATCACCATAAATGCAGCATTTTATTTTTCTCATTTGGGTTGTAATAGCACTGAGAAATCACCAAAACACTAAGGTACATGACTGAAAACATTGGTTATTTCAGTGCTACTTTGACACTGAGTAGATTGTTATACCAACGGTGATGAATTATGTGTTTTGCATTATATTATTGGAATTAAATGATGCTGAAATTGATTATTATAAATTATATTGTGTTTTAATTCTTGTTTTTATTAATTGGGTCATGATTAATTTGAAAAACTGTAAACACAACTGGTCAATAAAAATGACAATGTAGTACAAACATTTGAAGTAATTTTTACTTGAAGATTCTTGTGCAAAGTTTGAAATTTATCTTTTCTACTCTGGTAGAGGCATGAAATGATGGTAAAATCATTATCATATGTATGATTGATTTTATTCATTTGGGTTGTCTATTAATTGACAAATAAACAAAACACTGAGGTCCATGGCCAATGTCATAAGTCAATATTTAGGTGCAATTTTGACACAGATGTTCCTAAATCAATGATAATGAATTATGTATTTACCATTATGTTATCAAAACAAAATGACATTGATATTGATAATCATGATTTATTTCATGTTTTAAATTGTGTTTTCATTTATTTTGGTTGAAATTTCTTTGAGAAACTGTAAAAACACACATATTGTTAAATGACAGTGTAATGCTATACTTTGAGGTGTTTTAATTTGAAGATTCTTGTGCAAAGGTAGATGAAATTTATCTTTTTCATTCTTTCCATGACATAAAGTGATTTTATTGCTTGTGATTGTCATATATATCATGCTATAAGACTTGCTTTTACTAAATGATTTAATAATTTGATCATCACTTCATTGGAAATCATCAACATACTGAGGTCTATGACTGATAATGAATATTTTTATTTCAGATTAATTTTATAAAGATCTTCTTTTGCCGATGATTGTGAACCATGAGATTCCAATTACATTGTTGAAATGAAATTATCCTTAAATCAACCATTATATAATTTATGTTATGTTTTAATTGTTGGTTTCATCCATTTGTTCATAATATTATTGAGTAACTGTAAAAAAATAGGTCAATAAATGACTATGTTGTAATAGTTTAAAGCAGTTTTGACATGAAGATTTTTGTGCAAAGTTAGATAAATATATTAACTTTTTATCCTTTCAGAAACATGAAATGATATTATCATTATTGATTGTCATATATACAATGTCATAAGTCTCAAATTCACTTAATTTGATTATATTTTCATTGAAAAATCATCAAAACACTGAGATTGATAAAATAAAATAAAGGTCTACACTTCTGTGCCATTTTGAAACAGAGACTCTTATGCAAATCCTGGTGAATTATGTGTTTTGCATTATATTATTCAAATAAAATGATATTAAAATTGAACACTATTATTTATATTATATTTGAAGTCTTTATTTCATCCATTTGGGACATAATTTCATTTAGTAACCATAACAAAACTTTGGTCGACGAATGACAATGCAGTACAAATTAAAGGTAGTTTTGACTTGAAAGTTCTTGTGCAAAGTTAGATGAATGTTATCTTTTTCATTCTTTCAGAGATATGAAATGATGTTATCACCATTAAATTTCATGTATATTTTTGATAAGTATTGAATTCACTCAATTTGACAATAATTTGATTGAGAAATAAAAGAAATGAGGTCTGTGACTGAACATGTAGGTCTATATATCACTGCATTTTTGACAATTTTCGACACAGATGTTATTGTGTAAATGGTAATTAAATATGCTTCCCATAATGCTATTAGAATAAAAAGATACACTATAATTTTATATTATGTTTTTATTTTTTGATTTCATCCATTTGGGTCAAAATTTTATTTTGTAACTGAAACAAAACACTGATCAATGGATGACAATATGGAAATAATTTAAAATATTGTTGACTTAAAGATTCTTGTGCAAAGGTAGATGGAATTTATTTTTTATTTCTTTCAGAGGAATGAAAAATTGTATTTTTCTTAATTTTCATTTTTATGATGCCGTAAGTCTTGGTTTCACTCAATTTGATTATCATTTCATTGAGAAATTATCAGAACACTGAGGTCTGTGACTGAAAATCCACTTTCATAACAAAGTAGCTGTGAAGGATCTTAAAAATGAATATTTCATAATGATTTTTTATTGTTAGACATAGGAATGCATAATAATTTTTTGTAGCATGATAGCTAGGTAGATATCTAGTAGTGCCCATTATTCTGTTCACATATCAAGTTTTTTGTAGAAAGTACAAATGAAACCTGAATGGATTTTACAAACAACCCAATAAATTTGTCGACACTCTCCCATTTTTGTACCTTTTCCCATGTTTAGAATTTTTGAGAGAATTTCTACCTAGGCTGTTATTGTTATGTTGTGGCATTGAAAATAAACATTCAGGTATATTTATTGACAGTTGGGACAAGGTATTTTATTTTAGAGTGAGATTTTTCAACTATTCCTTTGTAGATTCAAAGATTTTTGGTCATCAACAACCAAAAACAAACAACAAGGATACCAATGTTTGAATGCATTCTATTTCTGAATAATATAATATTATTTATATGTTATTAATGATAATTTGATGTTTGAATGCAGCAGAT
>JALLOT010001613.1:0-14560 GCA_036939595.1 Thalassiosira livingstoniorum | reverse complement strand
GTAGATGGACCGTCTGTCCGCTGTAAGATTGACCGCTGATGCGGCTCAGGGTTTGATATATACCTGAGCTAGCCTGAGCTACATACCCTTTCACCCCTTAGTATTTCCCGTGGTTTTATTGTACTCTAGATTGTATGTACTTATTACTCCTACCTACTTACTTTTATATGTTGTCACCATAAAAATATTTTGTGGACGGACGTTGATAGAACATAAGTAGAATCGAACTTAGTGGGTCGAGCCAACAATGACTACAGACACTGTTACTGACTCCGAGTCCGTCGCCACCATTGATATCGAACCCAACGTGATGACTCCAAATCAATTGGGAAACGGCGTGTTATCTGATCCCGAAAATCCTCGCGAAGCAAGTACGGAAGAACAATCTGCTGAACCTTCATCCTTGGAAAATGATGATTTGGAGCAAGGTCAACAGCGAAAACCAAAGATGCCGCCACTCTACCCCATCCAGGAGCATGAGACCCGTCTTCTCAACGCTGACCTTATGATAGCGATAGTGGTGTTCGCCTCGATATTTGTTTCATGGATGGTACTCTTGCATCTTCTGAATCTCGACCGTCTCATTTTGCTGGGCGTTGCGATGATCTTTGCGATATCGATGGCGTTTTCCCGCACTACTTCCAGGGCAGATACTTCTGTGACGCCCAATACCTACCTAGAGGCACTCTAAAGGATTTTGAACGAAGAGTTGATCTTCCGACAGAGCGACTAAGATTGGATATCTTATTCAAAATTGTATCAAAACATTGTCTAGTAGTGTAAAGTATTTTCGAAAGAAGCTTTGAGAACGGTGGTGCTCCTCCCCTTTTCTCCATTCTTTTTCGCTGAATACCGACAAAGCAATTGATGTCAGTTGCAATATCATCGAGTTTAATTGATGCGGGGGAAACGACACAAAGAACGCGGACAGAACGCCGCTGTTTCTTTCTTCCATTGGTGTGTCCTGTCGGTGTGGACATACCTGCTCTTCATAAAATTTCATTTTTCAATAAGTAGAAGGCGCTAGTTTTGGTCTCTTTCGGGATCAATGATCTGCATCATAATGTTGTCAAGCAAGTAAATAATTCTATTAGTGCAGAACAAAGTAATAATTCATTTTCAAATAATTCAACTGCAAAATCTTGAAAAGTGCAACTGTATAGAAGTCGTTGTTTTTTAATATCTGATTGTCTGGATACTATTTAACATGATGCACGTTTTGGCTTTGAGTCATAATCAAGGAAAAATAATATGCACTTCATAAGAATACCTCTAGTTTTGTTTTGGAGTGATTTTACGTCAATCTTCAGAGTAACTTCTGAAAAATTTTGTCTGTATTCAAAGAAAATTGATATAAACTTCACTCCAATGTCCACAACCAATATCTTTCATAGCAACTTCTTTTAGATGTTTGTCTTCCTTTTTCTTCTTTAGACTCTAGTGTATAACTGCAAGCGCCTGCCGGCTTCAACTAATTATTAATAACAGATTTTAGTTGTCTTGACTTCAATCTTCCCCCGTTTTGAGGTCCAAAATTGATGGGTGTACAAAAAAAGTCAAATTTTATCAATGCCTAGAAAGGGATTTATGTACATAGAGTACTTAAATGAGAGGTGACAACATGGTCACACCAACTAAATTGTGGTGTTTTATGCAACCATCATGAGCGGGAAATATTGGATGGACAAAAAGGGATACATGCGTCATCATTCAACGGAAAACTAACGAGAGATGTTATGTGAAATTATGTACATATAGATATACATGTTTCATGTTTTTGCATACACATAATATTTCTTTGTTGTGACAGTAACTTACACATGATATTCACCAGCTCAAATAGGCTTAAAGTATTCTTCGGTACTATTGATGTATTTCTTTATTTTTGTTAAAGTTATCTGCACAACTTAGTGTAGCTGATAAAATAGATGTATGAAGTCCCAAACCATTAGGGTTAGATTTTGATCTTTGCAGATACCAAACACTTGATGAATATATTTATTAAAGTAGTGCAAAAAATGATTATTTTCAGCTCCAATAGGCTCAAAATATTCCCAGAGATAAAATGCATGTTTCTTCTTTGTATTTCTTTATTTTTGTTGTTCATCGGTGTAGCTAAATTTGGATGACAAATTGAAAGAAATACCAGATCTTTTACAGTCTTTTAATCTGAGTTTGATCAATGTTGACTGGTTGAAATGAACACAATTAAAAACCCAATAACAATGAGATGTGGTTCCTGGCTGTTCCTAGACTCGTGATCCCAAATGGGAGTCATGTTTGCTTTTCCTTTTAGGAAAACATAAATGTAATTGAGCTAAATGAAGGGATTTGGCCTTGCTACTTTGACTTTGTGTTTCAATTCCATTAGTAAGTAAAATATAAATAACAAGAACATGTTTGGGCATGATAAAGGAAGTATTAGTAGTATATAGGTTATATGAAAACATTGGGGAAAAAATACATAGATGTTTTCAATCTCCCAGCGTACTTTGTCTTCAAAACTACATTTTGGGGGAGCATTTTCGAGTTCTCATGTGGTTATTTCAATCACACTTAAAAATGTTGCTCCTCATCAAATTTGCAATATGCACAGTAAGAGTATTAGAATTTGTAAAAACAACCCTTTTCGTACTTCTCACTATCAATACAAACATACTTTATGACAAGGAAAACCCTGCACTTTGTCATCGCTCACAATAATACAAGTATGGGTTTTCAATGACAATTTTTAACAAAGGAGCAAAATGATAGTTTTGCTTAAATGTAGTCAATTGACTTCTTCATATTTAAACTAGGACTTATTCTCACACGCAAACACAAGGTTCAGCAGGTACTTAAGTTGAAGTATGGCTTTTGGCTAGTAGCCTTCATCAGAGGTTTGCTGAATCTTGCCTACAAAAAAGTCAACACTACTTAGTACTTAGTACATAGATGAAGGGAGATAACTAGAGTGCTGATGGAAGGTTTTCAAGCTTCCAAAGTCAAGTAGGAGCTGCAAAACATGTAAAAAAATTTTTTGGGATTGCAGGTCACAAAATTTTCAGAAAATTTTCAAAAGTTGTTTTCTGTAGCATAACTGCACTGTAGAAAACAAGCTTTGAAAAAATGTCACGGGCAGAGGTGATTGGTCACCATTAGAATTTGACATTTGATGTTGCCTAATGCAAAGGCCCATATCTGCCCCTGCTTCTTGTCAAAAGGACAGACAGAAAATATATTCCCAATGTTGAGATGACAGTAGTAACAAGTTATAATCCCATCAATTGGAATTGGCTCACAATTGTAAAAAAGGATGTATGGCGAATGATGATATGGTGATGATAATGATGGTTTGATTAAAATTTAACCACTCTTAAGAATCAACTAAGAAAAACAAATTTTCATATTGGAATTGACTACGAAAGTTGTAACATATTCCAGTGAAAAAGATAAAAGATGTAAGTTGCACATATCTTGGCCTATGCTGACCATTGTTACAATTTATTACAACAGATGTATATTAATTCATTTTCATTATTAGAAAAATCAAGACGATGTATTCCTCAGAACCCATATTTAATCTGATGCTTGATAATACCTTTGAAGCAGAAAACGAGATGATACTTCAAATGATAATATTTACTTTCATAATAACAACAGCAAAGTTATTTTCAACCAGATAAAATAAAATGATCACACAACTTGATCCTAAAGAAAGTGATCTCTTATCTAGATGAAACCAAACTTTTGATTACTTATTTTTTTGTATTGACAAAGCTATTATTACAAAATTAAAAAATCCCTTCAAAATTCAAAAGTTATATTTAATGAATTTAGTGTGGACACAATAGCACAATAGCACAATAGCACAATAACACAATGGTCCTGGATCTAGAAGGGAGAATATTTTGAATATTGTTAGTATGAGTATTTCCAAACATGAGTACCACTTCATTGAAAGGATGTCAAGTATTGGTGATATCTAGACAGTAGAATATACATTCTCATATTGTACTGTCATTGATGTGATCAAATGTGAACCATATTCTTCTATTCTATCAGTGGCATGTTTATACTGAATTTCCTTCTTGTCTACAAAACATTAATGATTGAGTGAGTCCTTTTCTCTTATTTCAAAATGTACCATTTTTGTGCTTCCAAAATAAAATATCAAAACTGACAGATTTCTTCTCAGTATTTTGTTTGTCAAGTAGTACATTTCTTATCAATAATCAGATCAAAATTATTTTTGATCTGCTGTGGCAATAAGGTTGGGGTTGGATCTCTGATATCTAGTGATCAACAATGATACTATATTCAAGACCATTTCAAATCTTAGTAAAAATTCAATTGACCACACAAATTGTATGCGTTAAATACATCATATATTTTTAGAGCTGAAGGGCTTTTTGAAAAATCCTGAACATCATGAGATATGTGACTTTTAGTCAAGAACTGTAAGCAGAAACTACTAGATCAACATAATTTGTGAAATGAGACACCAAGATGATTTGATTGTATGGTATAATATTATTATCAGGTGCTAATATTAATTGAAATTTTTAGTAGTACTTACAAATTACACATCCCCATGCCTTGCAAAGCAATGAAGAAAATAACAAGATGCCTGTATGTAAGATCTGAAGCCAGATGGAAGCACTAGAATAATACAATGCAATAATGTTTCAAACATTGTTCTTATTTCTTATGAGTTATAGTTTCTCACAATGAAACTCTAGCTTGCTTAGATGGAGAAGAATCTTATATAATTTCAACTTTTCATCTTGCTATACACAAAATTATACATTAAGAGTATAGTTTCTAAATTTGCCGTTTGGAACTGATTTGAAAAAAAAATGTCTGAGAAAGATGTGAATTTCCACCAGAACTATAAGAATAACCCCAATTGCCTGGTAAGTCAAATTCTATCAACACTCAAAATGTCAACATATAATAGTTTCTTGTTTGGCTCAATGAAAACATCAAATCAAGTAAATATGTTAATTGATTTAGCTGATGTTCTTGGAGATCCACATTATCTCGTGCTATTGCTAGGTGATGGCCACCAAAAAATGAAAAAAATCCAGACCCATTTTTTCTGAAATTGTGATAACATAATCACAAGCATGGAAATGAAGCATCCTGAAATTGTCATGAAATTTGACCCTGAAAAAGTTACAGGCTGAAAACATTTACTAGCAATGACTGCTAGGTAGTCTTTTTGGGACTCAGTTAGTGTTAGTGTCTAAACTACTAGCCAGACAACTAACAAATTATTAGGAATCCAATGTTGTTGACAATTCTACTCATTGATGAGCTAAAACCAGATCACATGCTATGCCAAAGCCAATTCAATATATATCAGTCATTAAAACAAATTGTCTAATTGCAAACTAGACATATTTGAAATCCTACATGCTGACCACTGATATTACATTAGTGTAGGGTACATACTTGGACAGATGGCAAAGAAGACAAACAAAAAGATATTTGAAATCAACTATTACAGAGCATTGTTGTCTTAAAGCATTGATCATTATCATATTGATTACAAATATTGTGAAATTACATTGTTGAAAATAATACATCTCATATACTCATATTTTACTTGAACGGAGTATGTAACTGCTAGATTGTCTTATTTAAACTCAGAGATGGACTGTGCTACTGATTTTCAATATTTCAGTCAAAAGCACTTACTGATGAATCAATAAGAGTCTAGTATTTGAGTCAATTCCCAAAAATGTATTTTTGATTCCAAAGAAAAAATATTCAACCAACTGTAAACTAGAAATTACATGCATCCAACTCAGATTACAATATGGTGGTATTAGTTTAGGGTAGTAAGTATTCAATAAGGGTGCTAATGACTAATAAAAAAATATTTTTTGTAATGGTTTATATGAAGCTGAACAGCTTTAAATAAATAAACATCAATGCATTACAAATAAGTGTTGTGATGATAGTGTTGGAAAGACATTACATCTTCTTTGACTCCAAGAAGGAAGAGCATGCCTTTGATAATGGGTTGGTGTTGGGTGAGTACATGGTTGCTTCCATATTTGTTGTGAGTTTCAATGTTAATGCACTATTATAATTATATGGCTGATTAGCTACAGATAATGAAGGACACCATGGTAAGCACACAAAAATTATAGCAAAAAATAGTAATTATTGTCATTTTTCCTTAAATGATTCTCTATTGGTCAAAAATATACTGCTCACTGGTCTTACTAAAAAGATTTTCTTGTCTAATTCAAAAATGATAAATTCAATAATAATTTCACTGACACCTAAACATTTTGAAATGAACACCTGATGAAAGGAATAAAGTAACAAAATATTATTTATTACTCCTACATAGGTTTTCTTGCATAGACATTGGTTCCTTCTTATCTGTGCTTGTGATTTGTTACTCCCATCAGTGCCACAAAAAAACACCAACTCAAAAAAATATTCAAGCTCCATCAGTCTACTATTTAATTTTTGTTTTGTTCTGTTTTTGGTGTAAAAGTTTTGTGGAATATCATTTTTTGTTTCAAATTGGAGTACAATACCTTACAGGCAGCAAGAAAAATATTTTTCTGATAAAAATAATAGTATTCTTATTATTATTACAAACTTTATCTGAATTGTTATTAATGATTTGCTAAAAACGGCATAGGGTGTATCAACCCATCATGAAATGATTACTAAAAAATGAGACTGAAATATTGGTTTTGATGGTAACATCATCCTACCAAAGTAGAATGAGTATTTCATTCTCTTATCTATTATATATTGTTTCTTTTGTTTTCAAAATTGACAATGCTGATTTTTTCATTTTCTTCCCACCAACTCATAGTTAATTCAATAATGATATCAAAACCAAAACCATGAAGGTATATATTTACTTGTGTTATTTGCATTTTTATTTCACTTCATTAGTCTTTCCTTGTTTATATATTTTTGATTTATCTTCTTCAGGTTCAAATCACATTGTTCTGATTTTCTTCTTTTTTGTTTAGAGATGTATTTTTGCAAAGTTTCAAACCTCATCAAGAGAAAGAATTATATTTCAAATAAGACAATATTAATAGCTGGCTTGTGTGCAGATGTTAATAGGTAGATCCTTGAGTAGTGATGGTTTAAAAGCTAGTGTAGAAAATGAATAATAAATCTCTCTAATCTTGTTAAGAAATGATAAAAATCAATTTCTGGAAATCAAAATATTATTATATGGCTATGTTTTTTCAATATCTGCTACCTTTTGAGTAGACGTCTTTAACAAAAACTATTTATGTGCAGAACATATTATCTAATTTATCAATAATTTGACAAGTGTACTGTTTTTCAATGTTGGAAATGCATCTTTCATATAAAAAACATTGCTTGTAAATTTCTACTAGTATAATTTATTGTTCATATTGTTTTTTCTCCATCCTAAATGGCATTTATTTGAAAGTCAACAATCCATTGTTTTTTAGAAGCCTTTGCTCAGAAGTTTCATACATTGTATGCAGAGCCCAATATAAAATTAAATTTATTTAGAGGTATATGAAAGAAATTGGTTAGTTTTCATTGAAGAAATATCAAAAAAGTATGAAATATAGCCAGCTATTTTTGAGATGTTTTTTGTGACATCAGTATTTACAACATTGGTTGATTGTCCATCTCTCTGTATTATAGCTGGTACTGGAAGCTATAGACTCAAGTAATATCAAAATATCTATGAAAGTTACAAAAATATACAAACTACATCTTAGTAATGAAAGGGGCATCATGGCATCTCCTAATCTTGACTTTTCTTTGCAAATATTAATGTTCTTAGTCTTAAAAATACATTCCCTTGAAATCATTCAATTCTTAGAAAAATATTAATAATTTTCTAATAAAAGTGCTGGGTCAGCACTATTGATTCCAATGTGTGTCCTGGAAATTATTGGGTACGAAGTAGGGTATGTGGAAGCTCACAATACCAAACTATCTTCAAAGTGATTCTTGACAGCTTTGTTTCTAGATATTTCTTTGGTGGCATTCGGTGTGCATTTTGACTGCACTGTTGGTCTTACTAGTGGTCAATGGGGATGATGCTTAACTTTTGTCTGGGACAAGTCTGACAGCATTTATGATTGATTCTGTTTATTTTTCTCATTGCTGTATGCAATGTTTTGATGTTTGAAACATCAATTCAATTGATATTTATTGTCCTCCTTATAATTAAAATATTACCAATTTAAGGTTAAGTGTCAAATCTTCTATCTAATAATAACTTTCCTCTATTTATGCTGGTGCTGGAACTAGCATCCACTTTGTTTTGACTAGTGCCTTCAGAAAATATTTTTATGTTTTATCCTGCTTCATCTGTGTGAAATGGGTGGCACAGAGATAATTAATTGCTATATTTTTGAAATTTCAATGATATCTTTCTGGTTTTATTTTCATAAACTTAAAAATGTCAAAAAACAGAGATAGCACAGTTTATGTTTGTGGCTTTTAATTTTCCTTTCTGCCTTAAAATGACCATGGATGTAGTGACAATCATAATATGGAGAAAAAGTGATCTGCTTTTACATTATTAGATAATATAGAAAATAAGTACCATGCTTGAATATAAGAGCAAGATAGAGAAAACAGGTCTCAAATCAAGAAAAAGTTTAACATTATTCTTCGATAGTAAATTTATATCAGAATTTCATTCTCTTTGTATTAAAAAATAATTTATTTGTTGAGTGTAGACATTTTTGTTGTTGCTTGATCAAAAACCTTACAAAGTCACACTTCTAAAGAAGTATCTCACACAGTATTTTTTGAATTTCTAGAGATAAGATCATGATTTTACAAAATGGCACTCATGGGCCCTTTTTATTGGTAGAACAAAATGCAAGAAATATTGTTCTTTATAATTTCTTGGTATATTTTACAGTCCTCAAATGAACATTCTCAGCTTCCATCAATCAATATCTTTTGATTTAGACATACCATGGTCTACTGTAGCTAGAACCACAATTACCCATATACTCTTTACACTCACCAGGTCCATTTACATTTACCCTGGTAAATTACCTGGTAATTACTATACCTGGTAAATCAAACATTCACATGGTAAAATAAAAGTGATTACCCCTCTTCTGAAATTCCATTTGCAAGTGAGAAGCAGGGAAAATGAGGGTAAATGGAGGTAAATGAACCTAAACACCAAAAATAAGAAAGTGCATCATTTTCATGAGATAACCTGCTTTCTATGAAACAACAATGTCTTTAAACTTGGTTGTGCTCAGAATATTGGAATTTGAAGAACCAGCCAGCCCTGATTTGAAGTACATCAATGGTTTTGACAATTTGATGTGTTTGCAGAATATGGTAGATGGTAAATGTTTGAGGTAAATGTGCAATTTACTATGGTAAAAAGGAAGGGTACATTCTTGATTTACCCCTGGTAAAGGGTTGTTGCCACACCCCAACCAAAACTAGATGTATCTGGTAAATTACACCTTACCAGGTAAATTAACCAGTAAATACAGCTCTAGTACAGTAGAATAAATATTTAGAGGTGTTCTATTAATGATGATTTGCACTACAAAAAATAAAAAAATAAGAAACTTGTTAGGGAAACATGTGTGTCAAAATCTATTTTTTACTTGCTTCCTCAAGTCAATGGCAAAAGTCAACTTAAAGTTAAAACATTTTTATGCTTTTCTAGTAATGTAATTTCAGGAGTTTATACATATCATGATCAAATGAACCATCTATAGAGTGCATGATTCTTGAGAATTGATATAAAGTCAACATTATGCAGGTTTTAGATTCCACATTTGACAGCTTCTACTTTTATTTTTTGTTGCAATAAAATGATAATTGTATTCATGTACTAATTTCAATAGAACTAGCACCTCTGGTGAATCTTTTGTTTTACTTCCTTCACAAAGAAGCATACACTAAAAAAACAAATGTAACCCATACATTTAAGTCCCTACATTCAAAAAATGTTATCAGAAAATTAAACCTTTTATTCAAACTGATAGCTTTGATCTTGGTATATGTTCAGTTGCAATGTAGGATTCATTTCCATCTTAGAACATATCTCCATTATTAATTTGGTAGTGAGCCTGAACTCATAAGAACACTATCCTACAATTAAATTTGATTTTTCATATTTCAATAGGTTTAATTTGAAATTTGAGTAAAAGATAAGGAACCAGGTGACAGTGAAAAATATGAGAAGTCACCCATTTATACAACACAGAAAGTTAATGAAATTCTTCCCAAACTATAAAAATATCAGTCATAAATGTTTTGAAGGAGGCCCGATTACAAAAGAACTCATTTCGTAAATGCATTGAAAATTGCCTAAACTATGTTTCTTCCAGTCAAAATACTGCAAGAATCATGAGAATATACAAAACACAAAACACAGAAAGAATATCACAAAGTAAGAAATTTGTTACAGCAACACTGAAGACATATCTCCTTTAGTTATAATTTTTGGTCTTTGCCCATACATGTGTAAATGGCATTATTTTTATCAAAAACAATCTCAATGACTCTTTATTTTACTCATATTTTTAGGAGGGCTTGGTTGATATTAGCCATTTTTATCAATTCCAAACAAGACATTGGCCACATTTTCAATAGCTAATTTTGACTCATGTATCAATACAAGCAAGAATAATAATTGCTGAGTAAAATATTATTTTAAGTGAGGAACACAATAATATTTTGGTAAAATCATGAGTAATTCAAGAGATTTAGTGAATATTGTTTTGAATATGAAATAACATCAAAATTATCACACAACAAATTAAAAACAGAGACATAATCAAATCATCATTATGCATGTCATGATACAAAATCTAATAGAAAAATGGTTCAACCTATTGAAAAAAGACATCTTATTTTTGAATACAATGATTAAATAATTCATAGACTCAAATGTGATAGATATGTTTGTAGAATTTGTAGAACAATCTTGATGAAAGGCTTAAGCTCCCTTCTAACACTAGTTTGACAAGATATTTGTTGTTGGTTGCTGAGATGATATTTTATGGAGACAAACAAATTCATGATTTCAACTTATCTAAAAATATACTTTGTTACTAATATAGGCTGAGTATCGAAAATGACCCACACAAACAATAGTGCCATTTGTATTGAATGAATGGCAAAGAACGATGATATCCATGGTTGCTTATTTGAATTTGTTGATACTTTATGCTCTACTTGTACTTGATATTTGGCTACACATTTCTATACATCAAACAAAATCAAACACAGTACATCACATCAATGATTAATATTGCTGTGAAATGGATAAGAACATTAACTAAAAATATTTTGAAGATTTAGGCAAACATACAGTCAGACATTTCTGAACACTCTTCCTAAATGGAATCATTTTTCAATAATATGAAAACATGCACAAAAATTAAATGGATCACACTTTTGATACTTCTTTGAAGGCTGAAAATGATTCTAAGTGAGGTTAGGAAATTGCTTCTAAATATAACAAAAAACCTCTTGATTGAAATGAAGGGCAAAAAATGTTTGAATTGACTATGCTATTGGAATTAAAACTAACCAGGTGTTATTATTTTCAGATTACCCAAAAATGATATGGAAAGATCTGTCATTCTTTACAGTTGAATCATCTTTTTCATCAGCATGTGCTTGATGATGCAGACTGTTTGCATTGGATGAAATACTTCCAGACCATACACAGTAGAATATCACATGCACATGGCTTGATAAGTGGTGAACTAAAATGTGGAGTTAGTGATCACCATTGGGTTCTATTTTTACTTAGGTAAGTACTACTTAGGTGCCAGAATATCTTGAATATTTCTCCATTAAAAAATGTCAGTCAATGACCAAATTATTGGCGGGAACAACCTGAAGGGATTGATGCTAAAAATGTTTATTACATTAAAGGTACAAAGTAGATTTACTAATCCATATTATTTATTCTTGTGCAAATACCTTTGAGGTGGAAAGAAATTTTCATCGGATGTCTTCTGTTTTTTTAGGTACTAGTACTGATGTCAACAAAAAATAATGGCTTGTCAAAAACTCTCTGGGCAATGACAATGTTGTGTGCCGGCCACTGAGCACTGGGCTAAAACTCACGAGACACACAGACACGACAGCAAATGCCGTTGCAGCACTTATCTACACCCTGTTGAAGAGTTTTCTGAGCGTATGCACCACGATGCCAAGACAGCCTTTGCCAAGCAAATAAGTAAGCAACAACACCCAACAAGCACTGCGACGATGGAAGACCTACCAAAAGAATCCTTAGAAAGTTTTTGCCGCGTTGTAGTCAATGACGCACACACATTTGGGTCGAAAGTCAAGACCCGATCACATTTGAAGCAAAAGATGGAAGGGCAGGAAAGTATTCGAATTGTGTTGAGATCAGGGGGATTGAATTTTTCTTCAGGAGATTATGATAACGTTGTCGGTGTGGGGGACGAATCGAAGCAGCCGCTGACACCACAGCCATTGCAGCAGTCGGAGTGCTCGCCAACATCGCCAAAGTCGAAAGATGAAAATCAATCACTCCTTCATCCAAGAAAGCCACCCAAGCCTCAATTTGTGGTGGCCCTGGCTCACCATCAGCCCACCGATGTTTTCCTTCTCTTTTGCTTATCGCCTACTACCATACCATGCCGGTGCGTGCGCTTTGACCGCAATGGAAATTATATAGATGCACTTGTACGTAGAGAGGAGGACAGGTCCTGGAAGACCATTTGGGAGGAAAGAGATGTTTTAAAATGGAACAAAGATGATGTTTGTGCTTTGGCGACTGCCATAAATTACATCCAGAAGAACTGTGAAGGATACTTTGGAATGGAGGAAGATGGCCACATTTTTGATTCTGAGATCGAAAATGCTAATGAAAAATCAGGAGCTGCAGACTGCTACAAGACCATGCTAGGCCATGCAAAATGTCTTCGACTGGTCTCTGATAGCTCAATGAAAAACCCGAGTGATAAGGAAGAATGTATGGAAGATCAGAGGGAAGATATCTATGCAATTCGTTCTTTAATCCTGGACTCTCTTCTTGAATCTAAACTCTCAACCTCACTGAAGTTTCACCATCCCGATCCAAAATATTTACTCTCCCTTTCCCAAGCCATTTCAAACAAGTTGCATGGTTGGCAAAGAATGTGAAGGGATGCTGCCTTGCTTTGCCGTGATTACATGGAAGATAAGAAGAATGACGAGGGAAGCAACCCGATCAAAGTGAGGACAATTGGAGGCATTTCCAAGACTGGTCCAGACAGCAAAGATGCAGTGGAGGGTCAAGTTACATTAAGTCCGAAGCTGTGGGCCAAGTTTGAGCAGTTTGAGGAAAAAGAGAAGAATGACATACTGGAAGTCATAAATGGAAGGGAGAAGAATCGTCAGTCTTGCATGGCATTTTGCAAAAGCGTGCTAATAAAAGTGAGAGAGATGGCTGATGAAAAGATGGAGATTGTGGGCACGTACGAGACTGAAGTTCCAGAACCTATCAAGCAACTCAAAAATGAGAAGGATAAGAATGATCAATGTCAAGAGCCTAAACTCAACCCTGTATCAGAGAACAGCCATGGTCAAAGTATTTGCCACCAAATGCAAAATGCGATGCGGAATAAGGTGATACGGAGGTTGGAAAAGTGGGAAAAAGAGGAAGGAAATGACAATCAAAACAAAAAAACAGGGGACAGCCAAACGAATAAGCCAAAACAAAGGAAGGATGACCTCCACTACCAATTTGCACTCAAATTCAGCAAAGAAATCGTAGGGTCTGTCACCTCTCTCGATTATATTCAAAAATTTCATAAAAAGTTCTGGATAAGCTTCCACCCGGCGCTGGAATATGCCATTGAGTCAAAACATGTAATTGAAGCAGATGGAGATATTCGATATCGGGACGGCGGCGACAATGGAGTTTTTGCACCTTGGGTCGATGGCTATGTGGAGAATAGAATGTGTTTGGTTTTAGTTCCTTTAGATGAGGCCAGCCAAAAATCTTGTGACAATGAAAGGAAGGAGGCAGTAACAAGCACTGCCACTACGGATACAAAAGGGAAACAGAATGGTGACAATGAAGACAGTAGGATGAAACGAATCGACGATGCCGCAAAGTCTCTTGTTAGATTGTGGGAAGCTGAAGACTTTTATCTTCTGGATTTCTTGACACAAACCATTGCGGAAGTAGAGAAGGTAATGAAATCACTCTATTCAAAACCATTTATTACGTTGGGAGATACGTCTACTTTGAAAGAAGTGCCAGTGAAAAAATACTTACAAGCAGTAGATCATGAAATGGAAAGTTTTGCTGGGTTTTGGCGACGGCTTACTGTTCCAGATGCCGTGAAGATGGTAGAGCTTTGTAACAATAAAGGAGAGTACATAATGCGCAAGGCTAAAAGTAATCCCTGGGACAAGAAATTAATAGGGACCCAGTGGAAAGACTGGGAATCAGAGGCATTTCTCTCCTTTGGACGAAGTATTTGGTATGGAAGTAAATCAAAGCACGGGCTTGCGACCTTTGCTTTAGACCACACTGACATAGGCACTAGTCTGAGACAGCTGTTTAGCTCCAGATTCCATCATG
>JALLOT010001612.1:0-14566 GCA_036939595.1 Thalassiosira livingstoniorum | reverse complement strand
TTGACATTCCTAATGTACACTCTGAAAATGTTACACCACTTTGTGACCCCACTTTGCGGAGACACATCCATAAGCTAAGATTAATTATTACAAATTGTTTTTTCTCTCTCTCTAGAAAGCAGTATTGTAGTAAGTAAGCAGAGGTAAGCAGTATGGTACGTGATGGATAGTACTTAGCTAGGTAGATCGAGATAGGTATTGTACCTAAGTAATCCTACAATACCATGCATCTCCATGCATGCATAATAGAGTGAAAGAAGATAGTAGAGAACGCATGCATACTAATTTTTCATTGACCATTTTGGATTTCCGGCTTGCCGGAATGTTTAAGCTGTGGTTTAAACGTGACTGACATGGCAGCGTCACCTCCGTAATGTTGTATTAACCCAATTGTGCCGAAGCGCATCTATCCAAGACGATTCTTTGAGATCCTCAAAACTAGCCAATCCAGAGAAAAAGTGTTCTTGGTCCTGGGTGTTAAGTACCAAACTTATTTTTTGTCACTTTGCTTTTATCAACATGGTCGAATCTACAGCACCCACCACCACCGCTTCAACTGCTGCCGGCCCCAGATATGGCGGCATGGGCAACCGTGGCCGCACAATGAGCGATGCTACCACGTCCACTTTTCCAATTAAAAGAATCACATACCGAAACCAACCTAGTAGCGTGATCTCGATTGCCAGAGAACGACACGACGGTATTGGCACAACAGACAGAAGCACGGCTTCAGCTGCAACAAAATCAGAACAACAGCAAGAGTTACTAAGACAAAAAGAACAACAAGAAAGAGAAGCTTACGAAGCGGAAAAGAAAGAGGCTAGAATAGCGGCAATAAAAGCAGCGAAATTGGCGACTCTTGGGGTTAATTTCAACAACGCGACAACCGCAGTTCAAGTAACAACAACCACTACCACTGGGCTTTTGCCTCCACTTCCATCCCCAACTGAACGACTAAGAAAAACAAAGAATACCATTTTTATGAAAAATCCAATCAAGACAAAAAGGAAATCAAAACAAAGTTATAATGGAAGAGAGTTGAAGAAAAAAATATCATTACCATTTGAACAAGAACACCAATCACAACCGTTTCATCAAAGCATGCAAACAAGCGAAGAAAAACAAGAAATTGACGATGATGCTTCTCTTTCTTTCACATTTGGAACGAGGACCATCACAACTGCGCCAACTCAAACTTCCGATGGAAATGCTCAAGATTCTAGGGCATCTGTCGCTGAAAAAGCTCCCAAAAAGAAACGCCTGAAACAAATATTTTATCCCAAAAAGCAAACACAGAAAATGCCTTCCCTAACCCAATCCCAAATGCAACATATTCAGTTACAGGAAGCTGAGATAGAGAGGGAACGCCAACTTCAAAAAGAATTGTCAGATCTATCCTCGTCTGCCTGGACATGCGGTGTGTGTGGTACCCCCTTTTCTTCTGCAAAATATGCCGAAGATCATGAGCTGATTTGTTTGGTTTCCTGGGCACAATGGGACAAAAAGAATAGAGAGGTTGTTGGGGTACATAAGGGACCGACGAACGCAGGAGTTTCTAATGAAGGGGAATCAAGTGCTATCCAGGACACGCAACAAACATATCGAACAAAATTGCAGCAGGGCAGAAGGAGACCACAAGATCAAACTTTTTTGACACTAGATACATTTGATAGTCGATATGAGGACCAATCTTATTTTGACAATGAGGGCATTCAACACGAAATTGACAACAATTCTATATCCCCCAGCNCCAGCACAAGAGATTTCCACAGAAAGGATAGTTTAGAGGCTTCCAATTCAGTGCGTGATAAAAGAAAAAATGTTCCCCGGAGCGTGGTTCCAAGAATAAATATGGAATACGGCTTTGGCAAAGAAAATGGCACCACTGATGAAGAGGGATATCTTGATGCTCGAATGTGCTCTTACGTCCCACCAAAAACTGGAGGAGAAATCAATCTTCCCTCAGCAGACTTTAAAAAATACATCATATTGACTGATGACGCCACAGTAAAGATAGGAAGGCGCTTAAGGCATGTACTGTATGCGCTGTGTAGGGAACAACTGGTTGAGAGTTACCGGAAAAATCGGGCTCGGAGTAATCTGCGTTCGTTAGATTCTGCCTCGTCTCTTCATTCCACCACATCTCATAAATCGTGTCTAGAGCCCGATCTGACTGCTAAAAACTACATTGATGCAAATCAAATCCTTCTTCTTCAGCAGTACGATGCTCAGAGAGAGCTTGCATTCTTGTCCCGTGATCGTCATTATTACACAGCATTGATGCAACGCTCATTAGAGAGGTCTTACAATCTGCCTTATTCATCTCGCCGTCTACTGAACCACTACAGCTGCTACTATTACAGTCCAAATCCTCGTCTCAAAGGCAACCTCGGTGCGATGTACCAGAAAGGATCCTTTTCCAATGAGCAGGAAGAGGAAACATTCCCTGCCATTTCAAGAGTTTGGAGATCAGTTAAGGATCGTTTCGAACATGCGTACGAACTGGTTAAGGATGGGGATGACTCCGACGATGAAGTGGACCAGTATGGAAATGCTAGTAAGAAAAAAAAGCGTTCTAAGAAAGATTCAAGTACAAGTGGAAAAAGTAAAGCTCGCCGCGGAGAAATGATTTATGATGAAAACACTCTCTATATCAATGGCGTTGTAAAAAATTCTGTGCAAGTGGTGAACAATGGCAAGTTAGATTGATTATTTTCAAGGCAATTTACGCACTGTCTAACTATTTTTTTTTCGGGAATGTATCTATTTCAACATAGAACTGGAAAGAATGGCAAGAAAGTGGTGGGAATCTGAGAGCAATGCTGCCAGTGTTCTCGGGGCTGAAAATGATAATGGAGAAAAAGAGAAAGAAGCCAATAAAAACGAAGTTTTAGATTTTCAGGTGCGTTTCTATTGTTATTGATGATAATGACAGATTTCCTCCATTTTTGTTAATCACGTAAACATTGCGGCGTTCAGTTTGAATGGATCAGAGCTCATACGCAGAAGAAAGTAATCCAGCTAGCAGCTTTGGCATTAGAAAGTGACTTCACCCCAAGAAAGGTGAGAGCGCAACATGTTTCATCTACTTGTTTGGTAATAAATTAACAACAACTCTATGGGTTTCAATTTGTCTTCTACTATCAAAGATCGCAGTGCAGCTTTCAAATGATTTGTTTCGGTAAGAGCTGGCAATTGTCTGCGATATTTCTAATTCTTCTCCTTGAGCATTTATTTGACACCATCGACGAAACCGTGCTTCAAAGTTTAATGCCTCCACAACTTGAGAGCCGGGGTGTCACAATTCAAACTGAAATAGAATATCGCTCCGGGCAATACTTTGTTCTTGCCGTGAATGTTATGCAGATTGATTGGATCATATTAATGGTATGGGCATGCTCCCATTTGCAAGAGATATTTATTTCTTGAGATCTGTACGTCTCATTACATCTAACTGATTATTTCAAATTGTTGGATTTCGGGTTCTAATTCAGGAGCATACTCACAGGATGGTTTCGAGGCACCGCCGCAAATTAAGCAGGAGTAAGCGGTTGCAAAATGATCAGTCAAATACTAAGAGCAGTGGATCCGATAAGAAGAAGGACAAGAAAAATATGAAGCAGCGTTTAAGAGATTTCAGACAACGGTTCCCTTCTCGAAATGAAATTGTCGCACACATTCTTACTTCAATGAATCGTCTACATTTCATCGTCTCTGTTCCTTTGCTTCATATTTTTTACCGACTCTTTTTCAAGTATTCCGTTGATAAATTTATTCTTACTGTGGTGACTGACGGTTAGTGAATTGAATTGCTTCCTTTCTTTCTGCTGGATCCGTTGGCTGATTTGCAGCTTTTCCTGCGATGGGGTTGTGATTTCAGATATTTTCAGATACGTAGAAAAAAAGGGAATGGAAATGCAGGTATGTTGGATTATTTTATTATGGGGGTCGTATGATAATATTCTCTAACAAATCAACTTCTGTTCATCATTAAAAGCTTGAAGTGAAATCCACAAATAAACAAGCATCTTTTATGCTTGCTGCACTTCGTGAAATGCGAGAAGATGATAAAAAAAGGAAGAAGAAGAAAGAAAAAGAAGGCGAAGATGAGGACTACAAACCCATACTCGGTCCCCTGCTTGGCCCAGCTGTGAAGGATGACAAAAACGAAGCAAAGGCTCCGCCTGGATTTGCACCTCCTGATGTTTTGGAATTTGTTGGGTTGGAAGTCGACCTTCCTGTTGGTTTTTTTAGGCTTCGTTCTGCATGGCTCAATTCTAAGTCTACTTTTTTCAAGGATGCATTTTTGAGAGATGTGATGACCTAGTGAGTCTGATATGAGTCTTTCTTTAATTTGTTCTCTTTTCACAATAGACAACACGATTCGGCATCTTTTACTTCTTCAACCTGAAACAGTGATAATATAACAGTTGGCAAATGGAGCAACCATGAAGAGGAAATTGGGCTTCCAAAACCTCCAGAAAGTGTTGATGAGAGTTCTTTTCTGAATTGCACACTGGAGTATTCTTATCTCATGCCAAAGTCAGCATTCGTAAAGGCCAATATGTGCTATGCCACGTTGGAAATTATTTATTATGACAACTACTGTTTTGTTTTGAAAGAGAAAACTTTGACTCCTGAAGTTCCCTATGGAAACACCTTCATAGCTTGGACTCAATACTCCATTGTTAACACTGGTAAAGATACTTGCCGGTTGGTATGTTCCGTAGAGGCAGAGTTTCCAAATGGTCCTCCTATGGTAGCACGGCAAATCAAAAGTGGAATGCGGACGGGAACTGCTGAAAAATTTGTCTTGCTTGGGGAAACAATTTGCCGATATGCAGATGCATATCCGTGAGCTCATTTTTGTTCAACACTGCTAACAATGTTCAATCTCTCTCGTTTTGAACGTTGTCTTTTGAATAAATATTTGATGCTGTAGTAATGTTTGAATCCAACAGAACTCAGCATTACGTTTTTGAATGTTGAAACGTGATGGTTGACAACTTTTCTCTACCTACTCCACAAAAAACCTATTCTGTCCACTAAAATTGCAATCTTCCTCGATTGTATGCACGATAAAAAATTTTAGTTACAGATTCCTGGTATGTTTTAGTCGATTCTCACTTTATCTAGGTGATAATCACTTTATTTGCTTTTTTAGTGAAATGTTTCTGAAATGCTTTTCTCCAACTAATAAGGTATTATCTTGGCAAATCTTGCTATTCCATGATCAATGATGTTAAGAAATTCCTCAGCTGAACGAAAAACTACACCTGAAGAAATTGATAGCATTGGCTATAAACAGCTGACAGAAATCATAAAGCATGGAATACTTCATATCATATTATTGTTTCACTTCTTTAATATGCCCAAATCCTAGAGGTGAAGATTGTTCTCGTCTTCATGGGTGATCTTCTCACTTCTTTGCAAGTAATTACTCAGAAAAATAAGATGTTGTCAATTGCAGTAAAGATGTTTTAGTTTTAGCAGAAGCACAGCATTGCCTTTTGCAAAAAAAATGTTCAAGGAAGCCACAAATGGAAAACACCCATTCATATTGGAAAAGAATTTTTAAAAATCAATATCAACCCAATTCAATTCAAGAATCACTTGTCCTTTTGTTAAGATACAACTATGAAAGATACAAATCATGGAAATAGATCAAGTAACTCAAAGAGTCACAAGACACACATCTTTGATGTTTATTTCTGTATCTACAGGATAATATCATATGTTTCACTGTTGTACTGAAAGCAACAATTCTGCCTTCCTCAAAAAGTCAGCACATTAAATAGGTATTGAAAGAAGGTCTGATGAACCATGAACTCAATCAACAGTGTTTGAATAAACTGCAGTCATATCAACAACTTGATTTCTTCCATCACTCTCTAGAACTCTGTAAAAAATACCAGCTCTCCAAAGCATAATATTGAAATATTAATTTTATTTTAGTGATCAGCATCACAAATAACAAAAGCCAACTTGAGTCAAAAAGTATATAATTAAAAAGGCAATGTCAATTGTTCCTACACAAGAGATTTTCTATTGTTTTCAAACAAGAAGTTTATTTGTGTGTGCAACATTAAAAACATTCCAAACAAAAAATAATTTTCAAACTGGTGATATCCAATAACTAATATGTATAGTGCCATTTTTTGGGCATCATGTGCAACTGTTTTCTTGTGAGCAAAATTGGTGCCAGAGGTACATTATTTATCAATGATTTTGACCAAGCCTTCAAAAAAGATAAGACCATTTATTGCATAGGAAATGACACAGCACGTACTACAGAGTGATGTCAGAAAGACGAGCCACTCATTGAGACATATGAATTTACTGTGCATATGTGAAGCTGTATTCAATTAATGAAATTTCAGAAAATGGTTTCAAATTGTTTTTTTAATATGCCCTATTCATGATCAGATCATCTGAAAAATACCTTTTTAACTGTAAGGGAAAAAATAAGACCTATATCAGCATTTTTGTAATTAATTTTTCTGTTCCAATTATAGACAACTCTAATAGCTATAGACAGATTTTCTGGATAATGGAATATTTTTAACTCCTTTTGATTCATTTGATTAACCAGATGGTAAAAAATGAAAAAAAATAGATGTACAGTTATTATCAAAAGTGTAATCTCCCATTCTTCATTGGATGATAATGTATAAAAGTTCCAGTATGATGGAATCATTACAGTTTGATAAAATCACCACCATACCATCGTTAATAATTATTATTCATGAATACAAATACAATAACAAAGGTAATTGGTATTCTTAATTCCCTTCCAGGAACCCCTACTTTGTAGAGTAATTGTCCTATTCTTGTAGAAGGACTATCATTTTTAAAGGTAAATTAGAATTCATGTTTGTTTTGGTATTCATTCAAAAGATAAATTATGATTTACTTTTTAGTCTGCTTTTGCTTTCACTTTCACTTTCACTTTCATTTAATTTCAAATCATTTTCAAACAACAGTTTCAAACTCAAATACTAAAATGAACATTTAAAAAGGCTTTTACTTTTTACTAAAGCTAAAGTGTTTAGGACATGTCCCCATTATTTTAAGATCTTGGTAGATTAAAATCTTTCCAAAAACTTAGGAACTTATTTCAGCCCAATGTATAATAATGTCAGAGTCTCCTGATGGAGATTTGCTCCTCAAAAAATGTACCCCTGTTGATGTGGACTGTGTTGTTGACATAGACTCTGATATTCTGGTGGGCCCCTCAGTAGGAGCAGAGAGTTTTGACTTCTTGCTCCTTTTTTCCTTGAGTTGGACAATGAGAACCATATTTCTAACATTATATTTGTGTGCAATAAACTTGGCATTGACTTTCTTGTTGGCAGTGTACATTCTTAATTTTTTCCCAATCAACAATCACCTTCTGGTTCTGGCAGAACAGCATTTCATAGTCAAATGCCAATTCAGATGGTGAGTATAGCATGCTGGAAGGGATTGTGGTTCTTATGGAGAACATACAAGCTTGGATGATTTCATCAATCTTGGCATGAAAATTCTTGCCTTTAAAAACAGTGCAGCAAAGTTGGTCACCAAGAGGGCCATAGATTTGCTTGATGATGGCATTGGCAGAAGGGTTCTTGACCATTGTTGGACATCCCTTGATGCTGTTGCTTTCCAGAATTTCTTGAAACTCCCATCTAATAAATTCTCTACCATTGTAGAAAACACAGGCTTGGGGGCATGGTGGGTAATGACAGAACCAGATTTTGTTGGTTGTGAAGGCAGCACATCTGACGGTGTGGTCTTGGAGCCCAGATAATTTGACCCAGCCAGTGTGGGCATCAACAATGGTAAGCAAGTGTACCTTTGCTAATTTCTATTGCTTGGTGACTCCATGGCAGAACTATATGCTCCACAGGCTGCAACAATCCACATGAATGCACTTCCAGGTATTCTTGTCATGTAGTGATGGCAGCAGTGAAAGATGTCTGTAGCTGCATTTGCCAATTATTTTAAAAGTCACAAGTGTGTACATGGTCCTCTATATCCTTGTGCATTACTGGCCAACCAAAGTTTCATCCCATAGTACTACTGAGAATATGGGTGGCTCCAGGATGAATGGGGTGTTCATGGTATCATGCAACAAGGTTTGCATGGCATGATGCAGGAACCCATATGTGATCATTGAAGGTCACTAATTTGACACCTATTAGTGTGGTTTGTCCCACATTTTGCTTGTGTTTTTGTAAATTTAGCAATTTTTTTAATTGCTCATCAGAATCCTGCTCAACCTTAAAGTGTTGCATTTCAAGTGCAGCAATATTACTGTGGACTTCACATGAGGATATCTCTGTTGCATAAACTTCAAGCTTGCTTGACAGCAGACTTTTGTTGCAAGAAAGTAGCTGTCTAATTCTAAAACTTTCTACACCTTCATTTTTCTTTCCTTTATAATATATGAGCTGTGCTCTAAATTCCTGATTGATTAGTAAGCGTTGGTAGATTATGCACTGACTCACAAATGCTTGACATCATGTATCATCATAAGTCAATTGTTCACGGTCTGTTTTGACCGCAATGTCACAACCATCCAGAATATTGATGATGTGCTTGAGCATCTCAGAAATTCACAGCCATTCCTTGTTAGTGATGGGATACTTCATATGCTTCATCCAGCTTATTTGAAAAAAGCATAAGATTGTTTTGCCATTTTGGGTTACACGGCCTCCAATAGAATAATCACTTGCATCAGTATAGATAAAAACTTCTTGTTTGTGTCAGGATAATCCAAAACTACTGATTCTGCCACAGCTGCCTTAAATTTTTAAAAGCTATCTGTTGCATCCTACCCCACTCAAACTTGATAACTTCCTTTCTTAGTCAAATAAGTGATTAGCTCCAAGAGCAGAGATCAATTGGGTATTTGATTTTTGATAAAATTGGTACAGTCACAAGTTCTTGAACTTACTTGAGGTTATTTTGTTTATCCATAGCCAATATGGCCTCAATTTACTTCAATAAAGGTCTATGTGACTCTTTTGAAATTTCAATTCCTATGTGCTCTAACTGATCTACTATTTGTTTTGTCTTTTTTGGATTGATTTGCATTCTGGCCTTTTCTAAAATGTCCAGGATTGTATCCATGATTCCCAAGTGTTTGTTGAATGTGTTTTCCTTTAAATGTAGTATTTAATCAAGACAAACCTTTGGGCCTGTTTTACAACATGAAAAAATAGAACTACCATGCATCCTTAAAAAATATTGGTTGCTGGTCAAAATCCTTGAGGCAATACTAAGCATTTGAAAAGACTAAATGGCATTATAATGGTGAGAAGCTTGCATGTGTCTTTGTCAAGGGGCATGAACATGTACCTCATATTCATATCCAGTTTAATGATGTAATTAAGCCCTAAAATAATGGATTATATTGCTTCTTTTGTGTTATTTAGAGGGAATTCTGGTTTCTTGAGTTATGAACTGATTTTCCTAAAATCAATCACCAACCTGATTTGGCCATCTTTTTTGGGAACACCAAATACAGGGAAAGCCCAGAGCCTATTCTCTGATTCTCTGCCTTCTAATTCTCTCATAGCTCCAATGCCACATTACCTGTAGACTTCATCTTCAATGACGTTCTTATTTTTCAATGGAATACAGAAAAGGTCTGCAACTAAATGGCTTAGAACCCAGCTTTAAAATGAATGATACTAGCTTGCCAGTCCACATGTCATGTTTTCCCTGAAACAACAATTCATGTTTTTTGGAAACTTACTAAAAGCTTCCTTTGTTCCTCCAGCAATAAGTGCAAACACTGGTCCTAAATTATTTCCTCCAGGTCTGCCTTCTCATACACAGCTTTTTTATTCCCTTCTTTGATATTGATTTTTTGTACTGATTCCACCATGGAGTTAAGAAGGGTTTTGTCACTAAATTTATTTTTGTCATTGGAGAAACTATCCTCCATGATACTAGTAGCATCTTTGCTGCTACTGCTAAAAGAAATCACCCATCCAATTAGCAGTTCAAATT
The DNA here is from genome assembly GCA_036939595.1 of Thalassiosira livingstoniorum. NCBI lineage: Eukaryota > Bacillariophyta > Thalassiosirophyceae > Thalassiosirales > Thalassiosiraceae > Thalassiosira > Thalassiosira livingstoniorum. Next base: position 4,567 of record JALLOT010001612.1, on the reverse strand, counting down.
GGGAACCGGTAGTAGTCTGGTCACTTAAAGTAACTTGCTTGCTGGACTTGCTACTGCTCTTAATTGATGAAGATTTTGTGCTTTTGATGCAAGGAGACAAATCATAACTGATCAAATCTTGACCAATGAGACTTGGTACTGATGTAGCTTGGACTTAATAGTTGAGTCTTTTAATGACATGCTACCAGGGACTTGGACTTGGATTCCTGCTTGCATCTTAAAACCTGGTATGCTGTCATATGTTGTCTGTGAACCATCCAATAAACTTGAAGCATAAATTATATTGCTGTCCACATTCCACATCTCTCAGAATTGGCATGCCTTGACTACTGTCATTTGTCAATGCAGATCTGACTGAACTGAGATCACTCACACTTACACTACTTTTGTCACTTAAATGTAGCGACTGGAACCTGTTTGACATTGTTGACAAATTTAAATGTTGCTCATGCCGGCATCTTGAGTGTAGTCATAATGAGGACATAGAATGGCAAGCAGCTTTAATCCTTTTTTAATGACCTTGATTTATCATTGGAATTTCTAAGTCTTTCCACTTGATAATTCCCTTAATTATGCTTGCATAATTCCACAAGATGTCATGACATATTTCCCACTGATTGTGTCATAGTCATAAGGATCGCTGTTGCCTGACATCAAATAAAACTTGGCACAAAACCTTTGTTTCATTGTGATGCTGGGAAGCATGACTCCATCTACCTTTATGTATTTTGAAGTCTTCTTGATTCTGCCCATGATCTGCCAGTATTTCTCCTTGTCATTCATAATTTTGCGCCCCAAACTTATATTGCTAGGATTCTGTCATGGGAGTACCAGTAGTGCACCATCAATTAGTGAACAAATTACCACTTGAAATCCATTACATTACCATGGGCTTCAGGCACTGCAACCAAAGTTTCAGGGTGTTTATTATATGAGGTGTTTCCACTGATTTTCAACTCAGTCACAAGAACTTTATTATATGACTTGATGCTTGACTTGGTGCTTAGCTTGTCATCATCAAATGTCACAACTCACAACAAAATCACAGCTAGACCTTCCACAGGAGATGCTAACTAGCTCCATGACATCCATCTCATCATTGACGCCATCTTGGCACTTGCTTTATTTTTTGTGCCTGTCTTGATAACTGCTCAAATTTGAACCAAATAAGTCCTTTTTGTCTCAATTGTAACCAACCTTGTCATCATCTTTCCAGCCTTATCACTTTTGGCAGTTTTTTCTTTGCAATTATCAGGAAAATCATCCTATTCCTGTTTGCTGAGGAATGAGCACTTGTTCTTTAGGTGAGACTTCTTGCCAACTCCCTTTGTATTATCCTTGTTGCTGGACTTTAAAACCCTGTTGTTCTTCTTGGCCTCTCCTCAAACGGCTTCTTCACATTCACACATGACTTGTACTGCTTTCATTGCCTTAATAACTTCCTTCTTCATCTTGACAATCACCACCTATGCTGATGTATTTTTCCATGACAGATCCTTTAAGATTCTTCAAAATCATCTTCATGTCCAAGTTTTGCATTGAAAAAATTGTCACTTGGAAGGTATGATGGGCACAAATTGTTGATTTCCTTGACTTGTTGAACATACTTGTCACTTCTTATGTTGTTAGACCAAATCATTGACTCAAGGTAATCTTGTTGGTCCTTGAGAGCATCTTTGCCAAAAGTTACCATGGAAATCTTGAACATTAGCTTCTTAACTTGAGCACTCTCAGTGGTCATGTCATTCAAAAGTCTGAAAGCATCCTTCTGAACCCTGAAGTGTTCAGCCACTTCCCCTTCAAGACTTCTTTCAATGACTTCAAGCAACAACTTTACTTTTCGATCAGTGATTTGGTCATAACAGTTTCAAGAATATCAATTTTTCAGAATATCAAAAACAAGCACTCACCAGGATTGTTGTATCCAAATTTGGGGGTGGTTTCCTTGGCTTTGTTTTTGTTAGAATCCTCAAACTTCTGCTTCATAGTTGATTTGCTTTGCTTCTGCACCTTTAACTTCTGAATGATTTTTGTCATTTTTTAATTTGATTGAACCTGAATTGGACAGTCTATAATTTAAGGTATCTATTTGCAAAGATAACTATATATGGAGAGGGTATTATTCTTTTGTGCTGTGCTAGAATATGTAAGTGATATTATAATTCCTCAATGATATACATATGGCTTTATGCTAGTCATTTAATTTAGAAATCAGCAAAACACTGAGGCTTATTACTAATAGCATAGGTATAATTTTCAGTGTAATTTTTAAATAGAGGTTCTTAGGAAATGATGATGAATTATAAAATTTTCATTGTTATTTCATTGGAAGTAAACAATATTGCTCTTGCTCATTATTAAATATGACATGTTGCAAGTCATTGTTTTGTCAATTTGGGTCATCATTTCATTAAGGAACTATAAAAAAATAGGTCAACAAATGACAATGTAGTACTATCATTCAATGTAATTTATAGATGAAGATTTGTGGGCAAATGTAGATTAATTTTATCTCTTGCAATATTTAGGAAGCATGAATGATATTATCATTCTTCAATGTTACATAAATTAGGCTATAAGACTTTTTTATTTTTTGGGTCATTACTTCATTGAGAAATCATCAAAAAATTTAGGTCCATGACTGAGAAATAGGCCTATATTTAAGTTCATTTTTGATTTTTGACACAAATATTCTTATGTAAATGGTAATGAACTATTTGTTTCATATTACGTTTTTAAAAATGAAATGATATTGACATTGATAATCATGATTTATTCTATTTTTTTTTAGTCTTTATTTTGTTCATTAGGGTAATAATCTCATTGAGTAAAAATGTTAAATCACACAGATCAAGAAATGACAATGCAGTTCTCTAATCTATTATGAGTTAATTTTTACTTGAAGGTTCTTGTGCTAAGGTAGATTAATTCTGTCTTTTTATTTTTCAGAGGCATGAAATGATGTTATTAATCTTAATTTCCATGTACTTGATGTTATACATCTTAGTTTCATGTATTTAAATTTCTATTTCATTGGCAAATCATCAAATTATTGAGATCTGTGACTGACAACTGTGGTCTATAATTCAGTGCAATTTTGATTCAAATGTTCTTATGTGAAGGTTATTAATTATGTATTTTCAATATGTTGTTGAAATAAAAAAATGATATTGAAATTTTTAATCATAACTCATTTTATATTTAAAGCCCTGATTTATTCATCTGAGTCATCACATTCAGGAGTGACTTAAGAAACACATAGTTCAATAAATGACAAAGTGGTACAAAAAATTGATTTGCTTACTTGAAGGTGATTGCGCAAAAGTAGGTAGATGAAATTTATCATTTTCACTATGATAGAGGTGTGAAATGGAGTTATTACTCTTAATTATTATAATTAAAATATTTTAAGTATTGGTTTTATTCATTTTGGTTATCAATTTATTGAGAAATCATCAAAACACTAAGGTTCATGACTGACAACTTAGGTCTTTATTTCAAAGCAATTTTGATACAGAGGTGGTGACAAATTATGTGTTTTTTGATGTTTTATTGAAATAAAACAATATTTACATTAATAATCACCATTCATATAATGTTTTACTCTGTGTTTTTTTATTTGAGTCATTTTTTCATTGAATAATTGTAAAACACAAAGACCAATAAATAACAATGTGGTGCAAGAAAAAAGGTTATTTTGTACAAGAAAATGAAAATTCTTTGACAAAGCTGGATGAGTTTAGTCTATTGTACCATGTTAAATGCATAAAATGATATATTTATTAATTGAATTGAATATAATAAATTAAGTTTGATTTCGCACATTTGAGTTATCACTTCATTGAGAAATCATCAAAACATTTAGATCCATGACTGAAAAAATATCCTATTTCAGTGCAATTTTGACACAAATGTTCATTCATATGAAAAAGTTGATGAAATATTTGTTTCTCATTATGTTATTGGAATGAAATGGTAATGACATTGATGAAAATGGTTAATATTTTTTGAAGTCTTCATATTTTTCATTCATGTCATAGTTTCAATGGGTATCTATAAGAGCACACAGGTCAGTGAATAAAAATGCAGTACTTTGATTTTATCTAATTTGTACATTTAGGTTCTTGGGCAAAGGTAAATTGATTTTATTGTGTGCAATTTATTAGAGGCAAAAATTAATGGTATTAATATTCCCAACAAATATATAAATTATTATGTAAGTCTTGGTTTTGCTTATCTGGGTCATCACTTCATTGAGAAATCATCAAAATACACAAAAGCTTGGGAGCATTTTAGTATTGTCTACAGGCATCTGGATGTCTTATGTAAAGTACAATATTAAAAAAATGTAAAAAAAAACAAAACAGCAGCTGTAATCTAGCAAATAAATCATTTTACTGCAATTTGAGTTTTAGTAGTGTTCATGCTTTTTGGACAATGCTGGCGTATTGCATCCATATCCAACTGCTGCAACAAATATTGTTCGAATCTTCATCTACAGCAATCAAAGTCAGGACTTGAGGGCAAAACAATAGTCTTGAGTCATAATGTCATTTGAATCATCCCT
>JALLOT010001611.1:0-14562 GCA_036939595.1 Thalassiosira livingstoniorum | reverse complement strand
CCGATCTCAAGACAATTGATATATATGGCAGCAATTATAAGCATCTCTATGTATCTAAATAACACATTTTAATGTTCATCATGAAAAAAACTAGAAATGCACAGAATATTATTTTTCACGTTTTTGATTTTTTATTCTAAAATAATAATAGTCTTTTAAGAAAGAGTGTAACTTATTATGCATCAGATTTTGCTAAAGATTATCTTTTATAAAATCTACATTGGAATAATATGGACTACAAATCTGGTGTATACAGCCAGGCTTCATCCAGTGCAGATAGCCAATTATAACTACTTGCTGTCTATATGCTACACTTTTAATTTTCAGTTCAGCCCTTTTCTTCATTTTTTGACTTATTAGAACATATTTCACTAAAATTTTGTTAATTTTTTCAAGATTTATGGATGGATATTTATCGTGTACTTAGATTTAACTTTTTATAGGGAGTAAACCAACATCTTGGCTGTAAAGAGCTAATAAATCCAAATAAGTTTTTCAAGTTTTTGTCAGATAATTTTATCAAGTTTTTAGGTGGTTACCCTTAACTTGACCCAGCTATGGTTCATAGCTAAGTTTCTACAAGGAAATTGGCACTATATATGGTCTAAGTAGCTATGGACAAATGAAGATTTTAGCTATGGATGAGAAAATCCTGTACAATTATATATGTTCCCACATCAATTTTGGCCATTAGTTATAAATAATATGTGTTTTTTGTCCACTCTCGCCAAATTGGGAAGAATTTAATTTCTAGCTATGGGAATCTACAGAAATTAATTATTTACTATTCCTGTCAAATCTTTACATGCAAACACACAAGATTTTGTATAGAAATTAATTCCTCAATAGTTTCCAACTATTTGGCTATAGCTATAGACAAAGATATACATCTAAGGGTAGCATCTAAAAAAAACAGAATATACTCTTAACTTGTGTTCTAATGTATTGAATTTCTTGTAGAAGCAAGAACCTGCTTTGACTTAGTTGACAAAAAGGCAAAAAATAAAAGTAACAACCTCGTGGGTTCAAGTCTCACATTGATATTTATTAGTTTAAGGATAACCTTTAATTTTTGTAAAAATTATTTTTATTACTTTTTTCACCACGCACATACTATCACCTGTGACCAACACATTTCAATTATTTTTATACAATAAGGAAACTTGTCAATTATTAGAGAGAGAGTGGTCCTAGCTCACTGGTGCCCTTAATGTATGGATCTTGAGTTAGTGTAGTGCCCCTGTTGTCCATGGTGAGGACTAAAAGACTAGCTAGGTGGTTCAAGATGACTTGGTTTATGGCGGAAAAAGAAAATTTTTGTATAAATCATGTTGTTTCAATTAGGTCTAGAAAAGAAGTGGGATTAAAAAAATATATTATCATATGTCGAGTGATCAGGGCATTGCTAGTTAATAGCTAAGTTGCTAATTATTTTTGCAACACCCACTCACCACTCCCCTTGAATATGTAGAATCCAATTCTACATGCTCATAAAAAGGTAAATTGAATCAATTTCAATTAGTAAGAGAATAGAAAGAAAAGGGAAAATACAACCAACTGCATGTGGTTGCAACCACAGAGTTGCATCTCATACACGTTGAACAATCATATCAAGGTGACACCATAATCCACAGGATCAGTTGCCAACTGGTATCAATTGTTGAACTAAAAAGGGTCAAATAAATGGCAACTCAACTAAAGCAATGAAGGCTTTGGTTGGCCCTGAAAGCAAAATAATAGTTTTTTGAGCTTGATATTATCTTTAGCATAAAAATACACACTAAAATGAAAGTTGCAAAAAATGACAAATAATAATAACTTGTTTTATATGAGACAAATTTGACATTTATTCAATCTTTCTAAGATTTTTCATTACATTGAAATAGGTAAAAGCTTAGCAATAAAGTGACTTTTTCATTGATGAATATTTTGGCATTGTAGTATTTTTTTCCCATAGTAAATCTAGGTACATACCTTACATATATAAGTACAAGTACAGTAGATAATGAAAATAATGTACCTTATTTGATTGTTAGTAAGAGTATTGTATTTGTACGTACGTATGACCATATTGATAAGAAGTACCTTACTATTATTGATACATGTGTACATATTATCTATGTACTTAAAGAGCAGATACATACATTGTCACATAAAAATGGAGGAGTAGAATATTTCTTTTTACCTCTATGCTTTAATTTTTTAAGGTATAACAGAATGAAGCAAAAATTAGAATGGAGGAGAATGGAGAAGAGCAGAGGAGAATGAAGGAACATAGATGAACAGAGAGGAACAGGGAGGAACCTGGACAAAAAAGAGAAGCATTGGAAAGCATAGAGGAACATGAAGAACATGTAGGAACATGGAGGGGTACACAGGAAATGAAGGAAAATAAAAAATGGAGGAAAATTTTCTTTGCTCAAGTGATGATGTCTATTTTGTCAAATTGAAATGATGCTATCATTACTGAGAAACTCTCACTACAAGAATAAATCATTACTTAGATAGTTCAGTGTTGGGCAATGAAAAACATCTATGCTCTGAAATGAAAAATAATGCCGCAAATTGCAAAATCACTAGAGTTTTGGATTCCCAATATGTTCCTGGTAGTTTCATATATCCGTATCTTCATTATCATTGTCTGCAAGACTCTTGAGCATTATGAATATTTGTCCACTTTGCATCAGGCTATTAGTTTGTGAATTGATTTTTCTCATTTGAAAGAGGGCTTGATAATTTTAATCAGTTTGATCTTTTTATTGATATTTCAATGTAAAGGAAAAATACTACAACATTTATAGTTGTTAGATTACTTTGTTTTTAAGATAAATCTGCAATTTCAATGTAAAAATTTTGAGCCTACCAATAACTGACTTTAATTTTCATGATATCTTGTATCTCTCAGAAAAATGAATGCTAGTGTTTTTTATTTGTTTTGTTGACTTCATTTTCTACATAAATATCACTCAAAACTAAAGTTTTCAAGAAATTTCAGAGCATTACATTTGAAACAGCTGTCCTGTTTTTGAGTCACTCCAAGAAAAATCAAAAAGAATAATAATTTGGTTCTGCACACATTTTAACACATTTTAAAGTCTCAGTATTTCTATCCAAATTTAATTCAATTGTTTTTATTTTTACTGTGAAAAATTCCATTACAAGCAACAGTAAAAATGCGTAAGTTAATATTCATATGAAAATGAATATGAATGCTGTCCTTTCAATTCATGGATAAAAGTGAGCACACAGTGATGTCATTCAAGCAATGTCATTTTTATTTTATTATTGATATTTAAATGAGCTGTAATCATGTTTAACAGATATTGTTTATTATTTATTACAGAGCACATAAAATTAAAAATAGTTTCTGTTTTTGATACAATAGTAATGGATTCTGAACAACCATGGCAATGAGTAAAATTTTAAATCTAAATGTGGCTATTAGTAATCTGAACTTTGATTACAAATAAATCAAATATGGGTTGTTTTCTTCATTGCAATTGATAGTACTCCTAAAGGTTGTCTCAAGTGAAATGGAACAGAAATGCAGAAGTAGTAGTTTTTATTAAAAAAGAATTCTTCAGTGATTCTGAGCATGAATCATGACATGATGCATCATCAATTTTTTTTTCTTTGTGGTGCTCCCCAACTGAAAAGATGAACAGAACCAACAGGTTTGCTAGCTTTCAACATTGTACACTTTCATGATTGTGTGCATGGATTGTGGTGTAAATTTTTCAATGAGTGATTTTTAGAGAGGGAAGTGTAGTAACCATAACAATATTACTGTGGTTACGGGCACAATCTACAAAATCAAAATCATTGTGGGTACAATATTAGTGAAATGAATTTTTGCCAATTGTCAAATTCTCCAGCTGCCTCTCTTGGTACATATTTGTATTGATAAAACAATTATCAAATCATATTGCTCATGCCTCAATGAAGTACATACATCATTTTGTTATCACAAAAACATTTGCAGTAGTCATGATAGTGTCTCAGATAACTATGGTTTAAAGGTTCAAATGAGTGAAGATTTACTACAATATTAATCCTATGAAACATGGAAATTGAAATTCTTAATCACCAAAAAAATATCATATCATAATAACTATGGGGAATTGATTCATACTGGCACTGTTCCAAATGCCAACAAACAAGAATTTTGTTTGGAAATCAACTTTTGTCAGTATGTATGGAATCAATAAAGATAAATTTAATTTTTTTTGTCCATATTTTTGTCCATATTTTTCTCCAAATGTTTTGAATAATTCTGGATTTTGTATCTAAAGGAGTCATTTTTTCTTTGTGGTGTTTCCAACTTTTAATTTAACCAACATATATGTTTGAAAAATTACAATAAAGAAAACTCCCAGATTATTGTTCAAAATGATGATATCTCTAATGAAAACTTGAATCGAACCAAAAGCTTGGAGCATCCAATGCCTTTCTTACAAACATGAATTTGAAGTTACTGGATTTAAAGTTTAATAAGGAGTTAAAATTTTAGTCTGATCCCGAACCAACCAATAACCCTCCCAGAATTTGGCTTAAACTTTGAGAGGATTCCAGATTCCAGTTTGTTAAAATTTTGCAATCGTGCTCGGTATATTGAGGTTTGATCAATATGGTTTCTATTTTTCACCTAGGAATGTGCAAATAAAGATACTATGTGCATATCATTGACTGCAGGATTTGCTAAATCATCATCATGTATCACATGAATTTCAATTAGGCTGAAAACTTCTCTGACAATTGTCAATCCTCCTCTCAAAAATTTGTCCTAGAGCAATAATATCTCTAGCAGATTGTTGGTGCTTCATTAACAAGTCAGGGAAAAGTTGAGATTGAAGGCTGAGTCCAACAGCAACTTCCAAAGTTGCCCTAAGTACATTGTAATGTTCTATGTGATAGACGTAAGTAGATAAGAAAGATATGTCATCACCCAGACTTGGATTTACTAAACATTTGGATCTTGATGAGGCACCCTCATTGCAAAAACTCTTGCCTGCTGTGTGCTTCACATTGTCTGCTGTGTTTTGTGCATCTCATATCTTCTTACTACTACCACTTGGCACATCATTTTGTGTGTCAATTCATGGAATTTTTTGCCACCATTAACTTTTACTTTGTGAAGCTTTTATCCAGCTTGCTCTCATACTAAGTTAGTATAAGTAGTATTATTGTACTAACTTAGCTTGTCATAAGTAAGCACAATATTACTCCTACTTAATTATCTAATATCTAATACAATACCTAACACAATGATGATTACAGGAATCCTCCTCCCTAAAACCAAAACGTGTACTACATTGCAAAAGGTCTGTCCTTCCCCTCCATTTTAATTCATCATCCATTAATTCTCGTGAATTCGATGTGTGCTAATAAAAAATCACATTGATTCTTCAAGATTTAAAATTTCTCGAGAATTCAGGGTGTATCAAGTCATTTTCCAGCTTCAATGTTACTTCCGGCTGAGTACGTCAGTCGTAATTCATACAAATTCCTACGTAAATAATGAATCAAATCTATTATTGGATCTTGCGGTTGATTTTGATTTCGCGCGTCAACGACCGACTTCTTTCGAGCGGACGAACGACCGTCATGCCATCCGTTGAACATTGAACACCACGGTTGTCTGAAATCAATCATTTGTTCCTGATTTGTTCGCATACAACAGCAAATTAAAATTTTCAACTCACGTAATCAAGATGAAGCTTTCCGTTGCCATCGTTGCCGCCTTCGCCGCCTCGGCCTCTGCTTTCGCACCTGCCCCTGTTGAGGTGTGTGTCTGTATCGTTGGTGAACCTTGTGGACTGTTGTATAGATTGTGAGGGGTGGAAAAGCGGACACGCAGATGAATATTTCCGAATATTGTTGAAATCTCACGAATGTCTCTTTCCTCTCAAATCCTCACCAGCGTGCATCCACCTCCTTGAACATGGATCGTCGTGCCGCCGCCGGACAAATCGCCGCCGGAGCCGCCGTCCTTGCCGGCCTCCCCAACCTTGCCCTCGCCGATGGTGCCAGATCCGACGCCACCGTTCAACGTGCCAAGGGAATCTACGGACAACGCATCGCCGCTCTTGAGTCCGCCGTCAACTCCGGAGACTTCGGTGCCGTTGCCGCCGAAAAGAATGCTTTCATCCTCTACAACTCTGGTGGAATCACCGATAAGGCAAAGAAGGCCGCCGCCGTTAAGGGAACCAACGAAATCTTCGCTGCCATCCGTGCCAAGGATGCTGGTGCCCTTAAGTCTGCTTACAGTGCATACAAGAAGGCCAACGGAATTGAACTTGTGAAGGTTGACCTTTCTAGTGGACAGGGATACTCTGGTGACTATGACTGGAAGGCACGAACCCCCGCAGGGTAAGTCTGTTAACTGAATTATGAACTTTTTCGCCATGACCAGGCAAATACTCAACATCATGCTGTACTTTTTCTTCATTCGAACAGAACCATCTACGTTCGTTAAATACCTCCACCAATCCTCATAACAACTCCACCACGCGTCAAACCAATTCTCCCCCACCCACCCCAATCCCAGTGGCGCACAGCCACAACGATCTAGCTTCGCGAGTAGCACTAGGTTACTGTGTTGTACAAATTGCTGTTGCAACTCAAGCTAATGAAAAGCTTCATTACAACTTCTGACTCACACGAATAACTTGGGTCTTCTGAGAGTGTGATGATGAAGAATATGGCCGTTTTTATTTTCGCAATAAATATTAATTACAAAAAATTACAAGCGATGTGTTTTTCTTGTTGTTGTGCATGGTACCCCTTCGCTGTGTGTTTCAATTTTGTTTGCTGAGTGAGGGGAATGCTTATTTTGACTTCTGGAGAAGTTTCTGTTGAACTGAATTTATTCCTTGAACTCGAGTTGGCTATTTAAGCCAAAGCATTTTTCTGACATAGGAACAAAACCTATCCAGCTAGGTACAATACTTAAAGCACCAGGTTTGACACCGACTGATGGCAGTCTTTCCATCACCGTACAAGTGATCTGGCCTTGTCTCCAAGTAATGTCGTCTTTAAAGCACAACACTACTATACTTGGCAAACCATCAAACAAGATTGAAGGAGAGATATTACATTTTAACTGTTTGCAATCATCTGAGCCTCGCCAAGAGAATCTGAAACCGTTGGCATTTAAACCTTGAGTAAACCCAGGGAACCACGAGCAATGACAAGTCTTAGTCTCACCCTTCGTTGCAAAACTGAGATAGGATACAACGTGAGTTGCCCAAATTTACTATCACTAATCATCAAAAATGGTAACTTGATTAAAATATTTTCAAGTGAACAGGGAACATACCTAAGTATGGAATCTATGTTTTGATATTTAAAATAGCAGATCCATTCCCCTCTGCATTTTTCTTCCCCAAACGCCAAACACCCCCTAGCCAAATATGCTCTCAATGAGAGATATTTTTGGTAATCATTTTGCCAAACAACTGAAGAAACCTATCAATTATCTTTCTCTCCTTACAATAAAAATCCCATCTGATTCACTCTTACCACAGTTACTAGGTTGAACCGTCCAGGATTTTCCCCCGTATCCTTTTCCTTTTTAGATATCTATTTTATGACATCCCTGTACCGTTTCTTCCATTTTGTGGCACTCAATAGAAACGAAATAATGTTGGCAAATAGGTGGCAGACATTCCCAACTGATGAGGGACAAAGACAATAAGCGAACTTCATCGGTATGTTTTGCCCAGTAGAAAAATCACGTAGCGGAAAATCCGGTTTCGTGTTTTTTATGATGCTTGATTTGTATTGGCGAATGCAGCAAAATCACGTGTAAAAAGCTAGCAGGTATTGCATGAGACCATGGCCAGTGCTGTCCACTACAAGATAGAATAAGCAGCTAGCATTACCATAATTTCAGACACTGCAATTGTCACACTACAAGCTATTGAAAATGCATGAAGTACACGAAGGAATGTACTATACGAGCCAACTGTGTTGACACCGTATATTTTAATGTACCCACAACGGCGTCGACGATGGCATGGGCAACGCATCCGGGTGTTACTAAGATGAAAGCTCTATGTGCTTTTTTTAGTTTGACATTTACTTTAGTTTGATATCCATCCACCTTCTACTTCGATAAAAATGGTCTTCCATAACTAATTTCAGAAGGACGCCCAAACGTAGCTAGACGATGGACTCAAATTGGGCAACGTCGCGGTATCGACCATGTCCGCCACTTCCTCGGCCCTCACTGCCTTTGTCGCGAACCACACTCCTCAAAACGAATGAAACAAATCCAATCATTCCACTAACTCACGCAAATCCTCTTCCTCCATTGCCTCCCCCATGACACCCGGCGAGAAACAGAGGAAATCGTCCTTCCAACCCGACGGCATGAAAAATTACTGCACCTTCTCTCCATTCTCCATTCTCAAGAATGGCGGCATGGCATCAATGTCAATGGTTCCATGGATGGAGTGGGTGGAAAAGACGGAGTGGATTGAGTGAATTCCACCACCTGATCCACTTCTCCCACTCCTAGCACCCCGTGCACCCCCGCCATCATCTTCTGTGCGCACGCCCAACTCCTCAAAGAATTACTCCTCAAAAATTACGATCGAGTACAAAAGGAAATGACTTGACGGTTGGAACAGCAGTGGAAGTAGGAGAAGCAGAGGGAATGGCGAATCAAGCTTTGGTATCAAACGAGCAATACGACGATGCCGTAAATGCCGCAGATGCGGCGACGCAGAGTTTGGTCGACATGTCGGAGGAAATCGACCTGTTGCATGTCGATCTTTCGTAATACACCATAGTATTTTGATTAGTTTGGATGCTGCACCAATAGAGTAAAATAATCAAAGCTCAGCTACACGCCATACGTAAGTACAATTGCAAACGGCTTGTCAAATTTCGAATCCTTGTTCTGTCGGCGCCATGGGACATGGGCGTTGATCTGCGTTGATGCATCAAAATAATCTGATGTCTCAAAAAGCAAGCAATTAGCCATGCCCTCGAAGATACAAGAAGAAACCAACAAGCATGTTGTCTACGGTGTATGTAGGTATTGTGCCTGCAGGAGGATATGACTGCTGCCGCAGATACCGGTTTTATCTTGTTTTTACATGGTGTTTGTTAGAGGCTTGTGCATGACAATCACGTGTCAGACTCACACCCAAAAACTTCGAAACCGGAAAATCCGACGTCTGGCCAGCATGAAATTCGCTTATAATCATTAAATGAAAGTGCAAGTATTGTACTTAAGTACCATCCAGCTGTGGCAAAATTCTGTGCTACCTTGTGACAGCTTGGTTCCCTAAGTACAATAACAATACTAACAATTTTCAAGGGACATGATGCACTGTTGATATCCACACAAAAAAGTGGCTTCATCTTATTTTCAACTTCACTATCCCAAATGTCCAGATTTGGCAAAATGTCATTGATAGAGGCACTCTCTCCATACCACCTCAGATTTCCTGTTGCTGATACTCTAATGAACATGTGAATTCTATCAACATATTTATACTGTAAGTCTGCATATTATTTTCTTGCTTATTTTTCAGAGTTCCAAAGTCCTGGAACCAGAATTTTAGTTTTGCACTAATGTCTATTGAGACCATGTATTGTTCCAATGAAATAAGTGCCCTGTCTGCTGATTCCATTGGGTCCCCTCCCCCACCTAACTGCTATTGGGGGCTTAGAACAAAACAAATAAATCCATTTCCCACATTGCATTATTTTGCGTCGAGAATTCCTACTGAACATATCAGTGGATGTTTCTCCTAGAATTGCATACATCATATTCTTGTAACTCACTTTTGACGAGACATCAATTATACTGGTTTTCAACATACCAGCAAGCAGAGTTACTAGAAACAGAAATATCTGAACCAAATGAATGGGCGCTATTTTACAGATATCAAGTTTCAGTAAAAATGAGCTTCCCTTCTGTACTAAATTGAAGCTTCCTGCTGTGTGCAGATAAAACAGGTGACTGAATTTGAGTAACAGTTTTGCCCCTTTTTCACAATAATATTAGCTACCTTTCATGATTATCAACAAAAAACTGAAAAATTGAGTATTTACATTATTTCAGGTCTAGAACACACCAGCTGCTATGCATATGGTATCTTAAGCTGCTGATAAATAATGGTAACCAGATAAGAAAATTGTGCAAGTGTAGATTTGAACTCCCTTTCTTAAATACTCATAGAAAAAACCTTTGATTTTCTAGAGTTGTAACTAATACCACATATCATTCAAGGTATACCTGTTGTTGCCTATTTTGGATGATCAAAACTTTTTTGTTGTCTCTCTGGCACACATATATCTAAATGTCCCCATCATCAATCTGCAATTTTGGACATGAGATAGACCATTCTTCACATCAAATAATTTAGATTGGAATATAATTATATTATTTTGAATGCTACCACATAAAGGTTTATTGCTACTATGAATGATGATCAACAAAAAACAATAAATAAGATAAAACAAAAAAGCAGGAACCACAATTTCTGGGTTTTGAAGTTGAAGCATATTTTTTGTACTTTTTCAATCAATCTCAAGCTGTATTTGGAAGGTTGTCACCCCATATTCACATCAGGATTAATGGGTCTGGTAAATGACAAGCTTTGTTTTTACTTGCCATCTAGAAGGTCTCTTAATGTGCTGTTTGAAGTACATAGGTGAAATTTGTTATTGTTTATAGATTGTTTATAACTGCTGTTGTTTGTGGGGAAAGTATTCCCATGGGATAGGATGTCTCTATTTGGTGAGCATATCCCCAAGCTGCTATGAGAGACTTGGAAGCATTACTATCACCATATCAACAACTCCTCCTACAGTGGATATGCCATGGAGCCACAGGGGTTGGGAGTTTCTCTCAAGTAACACCAGAATCCATTTTGGTGGTGGTAAATAGTGGGTGTCAATTTTCATGCTCGCCCCCTGCTCAACATGTAAAAAGTCTCTGCCCCGGATCAATACTTTTGTTGTAGTTGTCCACAACCATCTTTCTCCAATACTACCCCCTCAAGTCATTAATGCCAGTAAGATTGTCCCCTCACATGGATATGCCTTGTTAGGGATGAGACTCATGGGGGCACCAGGAACCAAAAATGGTAAAAGACATGAAAAATAGGAAACATCTAAAAAAAGCACACACACACAATGTGCTCAAAATGCAAGAATCTTGAGCAAAAATGGATTGATGCTAACAGTAAATGAAAGCAACTTGATAGTAACTGTCCATGTCAGAAAAATGCTTACTATCATACACACTAATTATTGCTAGTATGCAGAAACTTGTTATTATTGCATCTACACAATATCGTGTGTTGTACAAGGGTGGGTGGTACAAACATATTGTTTTGTAGGTATCACAGTACAATAATATTAATGTTTCAGGTGTCAATACCTGCTTACTATCAAACCCTATTTGGGGATTTGAATACATTGAGCCTCTAGTAAACTAGTTATCAGTTTAATGAAACACCAATTTTCTCGATGAGCCACATGCATTTTTCAACAATTGACATGCCTGCAATTAATCCCCATCAAGATTTGATTTAATTATGTTTTTTGGGATTTGTCTTACGTTTACTTTTAAGTTGTTTCAGGAAAAGTGGGATGTTTAAGATCCCTGGAGCTAGAGCAGAATGATGGTTGATTCAATGAAAGGGAGCTAACAAACACAAAAACTAAAGCAGATTCATGAATAAACAAAGAATCAAAAATTTAAAATGAAAAAATATTTACTTTACTAGAGCAATCCAGTCACAAAATTTGACACCCCAAAAAATCACACCTTCTTTGAACATAGAAATGTTTTCAATGTACTTGACTTACACTGCAAATGTTTTACAAGAGAAAAAAACAAGCTAAATATTCTGGAGATTTTGAGTTGATCTCAGAGAGGAAATTCAAAATTTTGATTTTTGGGACTACTATTAGAAATTCAACTTTTATTTTTTTTATTTTTTAGGCCATTTGACCCAAAACTGATTCCCCAATGTGTGTTAGCGGATGGTAAACAAAGTACCCAGAGGTCTATTCTAGCAAATGATAATTCTGCTACAAAAATCTAGTTGCAAGTGTAAATGAACACATCAATGAAAGACAAAAAGTGTTTTAATAATAATAACAGCAAAGCTAGCAACTAATCTCATAAAGTGGTACCAGATTATCAAGAAGAAGAAGAGGTAGTGAGCATGAGCAGGAGTTGGTGCTTGCTGTATGACATGTCACATACAGGATAGTAGAATTAGCAAAAATCAGACAAGTGCACAAGTAAATGTGAGATCTGACCTGTATTTCAGAGATCTGCAACACATAGCTTACAAGTTTGATTGGATCTTTTTCAGTGGCAACCAACTCATCATTACTTCTGATAATATGAGAAATATATCCCCAGAATATCCAATGCAGTATATATGAAAGCTCAGCACAAAAACACTTGTTAAAATGCCACAATGCAAAGTTTCAAATGATCAACTAGAACCAGAGTGTAGATTAAACTATCTAAATCTAAATAAGTGCTGCAGTATGTCTTTAATAATGGTCACTGATATTGGCATTTTTACTAAGGATAAGATGAAATTGATAAATTTTTGTTGTTCTTGACAATAATGAACTTGTCATAGAATCATTTTTATGTTTTCTGTTGCTGTTGTGTTTGGCTCATTATTTGTAAAAGGATATCAATGATAAATAAGTATGATAACACAGGAATCTTGTCAATTTCTTTCTTCATTCTCATAACCACTTATTAAAGGCAAAAAAATAAATGTGAAAGTATCAAACTGGAGTAAGAACACTTGAGAATATTTTAAAGATTTGTAGTGCCCTGGTTGTAATGATTTTAGTGTTGATTTGACAAAAGCGACAAGTAAAAGTACAACCATATTGGATGACATTTTTACATTCAATAATAATAAAAAGAAATAGTGCACCATGGTGTCTGTTGAAATTTGAAAGAAATGGGCTACCTTTTTGCCCTAAAGTTTCATCTTCAATATTATTGAAACTTTGTGTAAGAGTGTTGAAACTATTGCAAAAATAAAATTACTCCCATACAAAAGACTCCTTTGGTGCGTGGAAACCAGAAAGATTTCACTTGGCACTTTCTTTGCCATTTACAGTTCCCCCCAAGGTTTTGATTGTAGATTCTCATGGACTCTTTTCTAGTTTCTATTACAGATTTTTCACAATATTTTATAGAATATGTCTAGCTTACTTTGTAAGTAGGTTCTTTATTAGCTCTTTTCTGGTTCTATATTCTAGTTTCTTGCATAATATCTTTTTCTTTGTTTTTTAGCTCATTTTCTTGGATCTTTTCCATAGATGACCTTTCTTTTAGCTTGGATGGTTTATTTTCTGTGTTCGTTCCTTGTCTCTTTTTTCTTTCTATTTTTGGTTTAATTTTATTCTAGTTTCTATCATTATTTTGATTTCTTTTCTAGGTCATTTTTGATGTTTTCCTAGGTTGATGTGATTGCTGAATGATGAAGTTCATCAAAACCAGCACACAAGACTGTAAATAAATGACAATGTATGGATAGCCCAAGTTGTAAGTTGAGCAATGACACTGTGCTTTCAGTACCTTTCCCAATCAAAGCACAGATATTATTTTTATCCCATAAATCTATTTTGAGGAAACTTGTACATGCATCTACCACATGATATTTTACCATAGTCTCTTACCTGGCACACAGATAGTTCTTGGGGATTGAATCCTACTCTTGTTGTGTTCAAGTTTTGCTCAGGTTTACTGCTACTCAACTATCAGCACAAGCTGAGGACAGAGTGGGAAGATTCATTATTATCATCTAGTTTGGCTAATGTCTCAGTTGAATTATTTTCTGTGCACTTTTCTAGTTTTCATTTATGTTTCTTTTAGATTGCTTTATAAGTTCTTTGTGAAATCATTTAGTTTGTATATTCTTTTTTGGTTCTTTCGGGTAAATGGCAAGAGCATGCTTATACTCCTTCCATTTGAGGTCTAGTTTTGAGGAAAAATTTTCAGTATTTTGTTCATCAGTACTTCTTGTTTCCAAATTCTTTGTTCAATGAGTTGATGATTAAAATGATTTTTTCACCCAGCCATTCTCACATTTTACTGTTTTTGATTATTGAATAAAGATGTATGCTTTTCTTGATACAATATTTGTGAAAAACAAAACTTTTGGATTTGCATGAGGACTTTCATTGTGTTTCCTTAATTAAATTTCAAGTTTTGATAACAAACAGGTTTAAAATTTACCCCAATAACCATGTTACAATCATTATTTTTTATTCACTCTAGATGCTTGAAAAGCACTGTGTACTTAGTTAAAACACTCATATTTTGTACACTGAGCATTAAATAGGGATACCTAAGATAAAAAACTATCTTAAGAAGTCTCATTCTACTAATGTTTATTTGATACTGTTTGAATTAACTGGCATTTCACCGTGTTCTATTTCATTTTCAAGATCTCTACTTTATTTTTTTTGTAGCATGATTATTTGAGTTCCTTTTGTGGTCTTTTCTAGGTTCTTTTCTAGGTTCTTTTCTAGGTTCTTTTCTAGGTTCTTTTC
>JALLOT010001610.1:876-14546 GCA_036939595.1 Thalassiosira livingstoniorum | reverse complement strand
AAAAATTGTGTACGTGGAAGCAAAAATTTGTCAAGTGCTTTCTTTTCCAAAGGTAGTGATCCACCTCAAGGGGCTACTGTCATAATTTGTTATCCTGAATGAGATTGACTAAATTAGTAGTATCAGATCCACTCATATTTTCAAATTATGGAACCAGTAAGGGAATCAAAAAATGGAAGGATTCATGACTTATACTCAATTTTTCATAATATCCAAAACTCTATACAAATTATTCAAACATGCCAAAACTGTACATTAATGTTTAAACAACCAAATCAAACTGACCCCGCAATTCATTGTCAAGAAGAATGTATGCATTAACCGTCATTATTTCCTGTACAGAATCGGGTTTTGCCACAATGGTTATTCATGAATGGTTTTTGTTCAGGTGGTAACTGGATACTATCAAAATCCATGGCAAACAATTTCACCCAGATAGCATGACTGCTGAATGGAATTTTTGAAATGTAAGTTTGTACAATGATGGTACAAGATGTGACATCCTTGTTGGGGTGGTTTTTCTCTTCATCGGTATTGGAAAGCACCATATTCATTTTTGTCCATGAGTCAGTACAATCTGGGGGAACACTGCCTTGAGCCCACCACAATGTCAACATTATTGGCTGAACAAGTTTTCATTCTTTGGTTGATGTTGTGGATGCCTGATTGTAAATGACTTCAGAGATTTTATTATCCAGTGTTTCAATATGGTGATACCCCATGTCAATCTTTCCTCTGTTGGGCAACTTTGGCCACTGCAATTTCATTTATTAAGTCTTGTTGTTACTAATGTGTGTAAAATCCTGCAGACAGAATTGCATATGTTGGCAGGGGGAAAGGGGAATAATGACACCATGGTGGTACAACAATTCTTTATGAAATATCCAGAAATGAATGTACCTTTTCATGTATACAGAATTCAATTAAATTATGTATACATGATAAAACTAAATACATTCAACAATAATTTTGTCTTGTATGTAGATATGCACATTTAGTAAGGGATAAGAGGTAAATGGTGACAATTCAATATTTATGATTTTTCAAGTAAACAATAATGGGTAAATTGCAACATTATTGGAGAGACTTGAAGATCCATGAAGATCCATGAAGATCCATTCAAATATTTTTAGAGATGTCAGGGAAAAGGTGTCATATGAAAGAACATACATGATATGATTTAATTTCTTACAAATTAACTCGGTACTGTTTTACATGAAGGATTCATTGGTAAGTGATCAAGAATAAAACCTGGAATCAAAATGGAAGATACACATAAAAATGCCAAAAAATGAACAAGAATTAGAACAAATTTTATAATTGCAAAAATGATATTGGTGACAATTGACAAAAAAGATACAGAATGAGTGAGAAACATTATTAATTGCAGAAATGGTGGCAATGAATTTTTAGATTAAAGAAAGCTATCAGAAACAAACATCAAAGTATTAGATTAGATTAGATTATTTTAGATTAGACTATTTTAAACTACTACCACATAAGGGTTTGGTGCCACTATATAGTAATCTAACAAAAAACAGAATCACAACAATGATTTCAATGTGAACAACAGGAGTCACAACAGCTCCTGAACTTTGTGGATTCATCCCCCATTGAAACAATGCTTTGTCACCAAATTGTTAGAAGACCCCCATAATTTAGAGTGGAATCACTGGGACTACCTATGTTTGAGACATTAGTTTTGATGCAACAAGCTTTGGAATCTGTCTACTGGCTGTCCAGCAGTCTTAATGCATCTGATGGTGGGACATTGTGGAGTTTTGTTTTTTGTGGATTTTGGGGTGGAGCAAACTCCCTAATTAGGGAGTTTTGATTGGTGGTACATCTATAAAGTGATGATTTTTTGTGTTACAGTACCATGGCTTTGATCCAAGGGGGGTGTTTTTTGTTGAGTTGTTTTATTCTTTATTTTCTAGTCTATCATCAGAAAAGGAATCTATATCCTTTTTTCCATATTATGTCCATCTTGCGATTTGAACCCCCAAGACAAGTCATATTTTATAACCTTTTAAATGGTTACAAAACCCACAACAAAATATTACTCCTACACAAGGTTTTTCATTCCCTCAGTTTTAAAAATAAAAAGTGATTAGAAATTGCATGAATAGTTGTGAATTTTATGTAAATCCTTTACATTTGTTCAACATTGGCAGTAGGTAGAGAAATAATCATCATGGGGTTTTCTTCCTTTTTCTTCCCATAATAATATTTAAAACCCTTTGGCTTCAGTTATTAACATTTGATTTTTCATGGACTTTAAAATCAACTACAACAGTTTGAGACTTTGTGAAAACTCACAGAAACTAAAATACTATTCCCATGTATGTAGAGTCTCTCCAAAATGCAAGATGTGAGTCTACATCTCTCTAGAGCTGGGTTCCACTAAAAAACATAGTATGGTACTAAGTAGTACTTACCAAATTTACTTCTTAGGTAAGTATTGCTTGACCATGGTGCTAAAACCCTTGCCAGCAATGCAAACAGTTGGTGGAACTGTTGTTTTTGTTGTGACGTTAAAAAAGTAATGCACATGCCCAGTAGCTGCCCTCTAGTGGTACCAGACACGTGTGTTACTTTTTCAAAAAGTTATTGCTTTTTAAACCATTCACAATACAAACATTTTATTCTTGGATCTTTGTTGGTTTTGCTTCAACAGAACACATTGTGTGTTCATTTTGTATCTTTATCATATTTATTCTTACATTGTATTTTTTGTGTAGAGTCTATTGTTAGTAAGCAGTAATAATTGTTTTAGTTTAATGTTAGAATACCACTCAAAGTTGTATATTTTGTTCTGATGTTGTAATTGCACCAATCATCAAACTTGAGCAACTGTCAACTAATGTGTCCCTATATACACAGCACTTTCACAACAACAACTTCCACCACATATAATGCATCACAATCTAGGTATATCAACTACCATGGCACCATGAATTTCAATGGGATGTGGGAGAGAAAAAATGATGGGACATGTGAAAACTTTTGGCATCCTCTTCTGCTTGAAAAGAAAGTGGCTTGATCCCTATTTAGTTACTGTTGTGGCAAGCCCAATGTTGAACAAAACAACTGTATTGATGATCCGATTGGTGGAATATTGCATTCTTGAGAATTGACAAAGCCCTCAACAGTTATAAAATACTCTAAAATTGTCCCTTATCCATAACATGCTCCAGATGGTGTGCTCAATGCTTATTTTAAATTTGATTGCATCAAGCACCAAGTCAAGCAAGCAAAGTTTGTATTTCAATGGTGCAAATTAAAGTTTCCTCTAATCAATGTTGATAAATTTCTTTGAACATTTTGTATTGTACCTATGTCCTGTGTATAATGAGTACGACACATCTGCACCTGGCAATAGAAAATTGACAGTTATTGCTACTGCTATGGACATGTGAAGGGTTATTGAAATACACAATTTTGCTAGGATGACTCATAAGTGGCTGGACAAATACACCATGGTGAATGGTGATAGCCACCACCTATGACATTATGCCAGTGGAGTATGTTGAAGACAAAGCAAGGGTACACTAATAAAAAAGAATAACACATTGAAAATATCCCCATATTTCATCATGTATTCATTTGATACAAGTAATTATCTTTTTCTGGGATGCATTGTTTTGAATAATCATCAGTTTTCACCCATGAATTTAAATCTTACTGAAATGCTATTGGAAATCATCTCCAAGAACAAAGAATGAATACAACAAATAATTGTTTCCCATGGCCATAGCATTGTTTTTGAAAAGGAAAACAAAAAAGACAACATTTTGGTGGATCTTTGTTATTCTGTAGATGAAAATGCATTCCCATCAAAAAATGCACCAAATCAACCTCAAATTTAGCCACCTAACATTGGAAAATGAATTTAAATCCATGTTTTCCATATTATGTCCGTCTCGTGATTTGAGCCCCAAGATGAGTTGTATTTCATAACCTTAAACAAGTTAAAAAAAGCACATCAAAACATTACTCCTACGTGAGGTTTTTCAAATAATCAAACCAAGCTCACCAATCCAAGGAAGAGATCTCTTCTTTTTCACTAATTTTGCTTTGGGTTAAGGTGTGTGTGTGATTGAGTGCCTGTTTGAAGTTTTTTCTGATGACTCTTCATTGATGATAAATAGTGTTTTTCGGTTTTGGTGTTATGTTCTAGTGAAGTACTGAAATGCTGATATCACAATTGGTCCAAGAAAGATGAGGACTCATTTCTGTGTTTGAATTCAAACCAGATCTAGTATCTATGTAAATGGGGGGTCTTAGCTCTGAAGAGTGGGAGGGTGTTTGGACATATTTTACAAAACATTGCATTCAATAGCGCAGAAGAGTGCGACCAATTGGCAATGTTGTCACTTTACATTAAGGACCCCTGTGAAACTGAAGGATCCCACAATTCTGTGTCATTTTTAAATATTTCAAATAATAGATGGTACTAGAGGGTGGAAGGCGAAATTTGGTTTAACATCAAATAGGCATTTATCTGCCGATATTTGGTCTTTTTGCTCAATCTCTTCAACATCTGATCCTTAGTGCACCAAATAACAAATATGTTCAGTTACTATTATGACATTGCTAGCTTTTTGAAAGGCCAAAGTGTCTTCAAGGTCAAATATATGGCACCATGTGCATTGCAATTCAATCTAAGGTAGAAAAAAATATCAAAGAATTTGAAATAAGATGCATAGAAAGATGTATAAAATGCAGGTAAGTATATGAACAGACACATAAAAAATGTGTTAGTTGTTGTTCATCCCCCCATCAAGTAAGCCAAAATAATTGTCAACCTAAAGTATGCACGAATCTAGTCACAGAGGGACATTCCTTAAACAATGTGGTTGATGAAATAGACCAAATGTCAAAGATCAAGACGTTAAGATATTTCTAAGAGAGGCTCAAAAGAGTAGGAAGTGAAAAAAATCTACTGCCAGTCAATGGGTCAACTTTGGCACACCCTAAATACTGGTGAAAGTGTACTGGGCGTTTGAAAACTTACCAGGTAAAAAATTACTGGCAAAACAGTATATGATGGGGTAAAAAACTCTAAAATGTACCAGGCAGGTACACAACAAAAAAACCTTGAAATCTCCACACTGACTTGAACGCGAGAGATTCAATACCATGGACATCTAGTATGTATCTTATCAGATTTTGATTGTGTACCGGATATTGCTAAGGAATAAACACTTCATGCTTGACCTCCTGATTTTGATCAGCACTCAAGCAAATACTGTCATACTATACTCCAACCAAGCTCCGAAGTGGCATGTTCCGTCTAGTCGAGATGTTAAATTTGAATCAAAGCAATACTTGCTACAGACTTCATTATAACTTCTCACTCTTTCATGTCATTGTAATTCCTTTTATGTTTTGCATTAGTAGTCATCCTCATTGTCACTGCTAGCAAAAATTCTTCCGTTCAACGGTGATTCTTCCCCAACCGTGCCATGCGAAGTTGACGTGCTAAAAATTGGGTGCAACCTTTGAAATGTTGGGTGCACCAAAGGAGCAAAGGGGCCATTCCCAGACATCATGGCAATCACCGAAGATGCATTAACCTGTTCAGAAAATCTAATCTCACTATCATTTGTCCACGACTGCATGGAGTTATAATTTGGATGAGAATGTCTAACTGGCCGAAGTAACATTGAGGGGACGGCAGATTGAGTATTAACTGCAATATGTTCTCTACGTTGAGGAGCTTCACCATTATTTCCCACGCCCCCGTGTATAACCTCCACTCTTGCTCTTGCCCGTTCATCATCTTCCCTACGCAAACGAGGATTGAAACGTTTCTTTCCACCACCTACATCCTGGCGGCAAACAGGACATATCCATGGATTGCCATGACCTGAGTCAACCCATGCTTTCCAACAGCTTTCGTCAAATACATGGCCACATCGCAGAAGTTTGATGGGTAAGTCGTCAGTGCCTATAAGTGGAATCCCGTTGCTATCTACACGTTTTAATTTGCGTTTTCGTTTTTGACCTTTTTCGTCCTTGTTAGGAGAGCATGGTTTGGCGTCAGCGTCAGGTTCGTTGTCGTGATCGAGACCAAATGGTTCTAGACAAATTGGGCACTATGCCATTCCAAGCATACAAATGTTGGTAAGCAGATCGAGAGCGGACTGCAGTGACTGGGACGACAATTGATCCAAAGAAAAGAGAGAAATGTTTTGATGTACTTACAACTTTTGTTTTGAACTCTTTCTGCAAAGCCAGGGCTTTCTCTTTTTCTACAGTTGTCATTCGACTTCTCCTCTCAGCAAAAAATATTCTTTTCCTTCGATCTCTACATTCCCCCCAAGTCGCAAAAAGGAACGTGAACACTGTAAACATTTGGTTTTGGTGTTGATGCGATAGATTACTAGAAATGGAGAACAAATGAACCCTAAAAGCAAACAAACCATCGACAGCTCGAATGTTTATTTACCTGTGAATGCCATCACAATCCCAAACCTTTGAAAAAAATCATTCACGCGGTCAAGTAAAGTTGGCGGGCCCTCCAGCAAGAGTGAAGACAAGTCATCAATGGCGATTCTCAAAGCCTCCCCGGTGTTGCCCTTACGTAAATCTGGTTTCATATCTTGTACAACATGCTCCAAACGCCACCATGGTAAAACTGTCGCAATGCGAGTCCCGGATGAAATGTAACATATTCGATCCTGCGTAGATATAAAGATAAGGACGATGTTGGTTGGCAAAGCATTGTTGGAATCTCCACTTGAAGCAGAAGATGACAGCTGTTCCTGGGCCAAGATTTTCGACCAAGTATCGTGTATGTATCTTGCAAAATATTGAGCAGCATCATTCACCATATCGTCCTGATAGAGAAAAAAGAAAACCATGCAATCAGCAATCTCAGTCACAGATTAGAAACTGATTGAAATTGCAAAATACCACTCACTTGGTCAGAGTAAAAAAAGTAAGAATCTGCTCTGAGAATCGCGGGAAGATTGATCTTCCAATTTGATCAAAGTAATAAAATGTTAGACATCATGAATATCAAATACGTCAATTCAATCACAAAAAAATAAAACATCAATTTTTCAACTGATGAACAAACCTTTTTTACCAACGCAATCGCCACCTCGATTTGCTCAACAGGCGCCCCTTCCTTTCGAATACCGGCATCTCGTGGCAATGCTGAAAACACACCCCCAACCGAATCAGCATACCATTGATTTGTTGCTTTTAGGCGAGGATTGTTCGAATGTTGTGTGAAATTCGAATCCACCTCTGGTAACGAATAGTTATCTTTAATTTCTCTGTACTTTACTTCCTTACTGTTGGTACGATCGGCATTGGCTAGCAGTCGATTGTTTTGATTACTTTTTGTCATGTCAGTCGATTGCAAATCTGTGTCTCCAGTGCTGTTTGTAGTGACATCATCGTCGGATAAAAAACTAGCAACATCGGCATCACGAGACTCTGTTTGCTGCACTGCTGGGCCATCATTTTGCTGTGACGAGTTTGATGGCTGTTTGTCCGCATGTCTGTAGTTGCTATCGAATTCCCAGCTAACGAGACTTGAATCATCTCCATTCAAAGTTTGAGTCCCAGAATTATTGTTGGAGGAAAAAGTTTTTGAAAAATCTTCCAATTTCGAGAAAATATTTTTCAGGGTGTCTTTGTCCAGCACACGATCAGGGTCACAAAATAAAAGTCTTTTTTCCCTGAGCGTTTGTTGTGATTGCTGCTGCTGTTTCTCTTTCTCAGTTTGTTCTGATGTTAATCCATCATTGCCCAAAGTTGCAGGGACAAACCAATGTCTTGATTCTTCGTAAATCTCTTCGTCGGATCCACTGTTTCTCTGGTATTCTCGAACAATGCCATCATCATTTAGAGCCCCTAAGCAAACTGAGTCTGTGAAGGGATTGGGATATTCGTCTGGAGTCCTAGATCCCCAAAGGTTGACCTATTTGGTGAATTTTCCGTTGCAGTCGTTGCAGCTTAAAGATAACATACAAAAAACTCACCATGAAGAAGTTGTTTGGGAAGATGATGAAGTGGCAGCTATATCTGCTGGAATAGATGGGATTTGCTCGTTTTTAAAACCATGGTCACTGCTGCTTGCTTCCAGAGAGTCTGGTTCTGAACTTTCTGTCGAGCTTTGCTCATTCTTTACAGTTTTCAACCCACCTCGGAACGGTGTCACTGGAGCAGGAGGCAGCATCATAGTTCTACGTCGAAAATGAGGATGATTTCTCTCGTATGATATATTGAGGGTTGCATTCTTCTCCATCTGAGATTTCCCTAGATTAGAAACATCAAAGAGAGTAGACTTCCTCAATTGATTATCATTTTGTTGCTTTTGGGTCCATCTGCTGTGAGGTTTTATCGATTTTTTTCGGACATTTCTAGACAAAAATTCCCTTGACATCGCACCTAATACTGCAGGGAAAAAGTTTGCTGCACTTAATACTTTCTCTTTATGGCTACCAGCCAGGCTTGCATTTGGATTGGAGCCAGACTTTGCTTTTGAAATAGTGTAGGATTGGCGTCGAAGAAGTTCATGTTGTTGTGTTTGGGCACCATTCAAAGCAGTAACCTCGGCACTTGCAAAAAGTGGTAGTGGCCCGCCAAAAAAGAGGGAGACACTCCAAAAGTAGGAAACCCAGCAGTAAATCAGAAAAAATAGAGAAGATTTTTTCTTGGATCGACATTTCGATTCATGGACAAAAAAATAAGGGCGATGATTGGTGCTTATTTTCATGGTGTCTGCAAAATCGTCACGCAGCAATGACATTATCTTATGCTCCTTCGGAAAAGGCAATGTTGAGATACCGCAAGACTTCTTGAAAAAGTATGGGGAAGCTAAAAGCGATGACAGGGAAGACTTGAACAAAGCAAAAGAAGACAGATGTGGATACACCGAACACATCAATAATTTAGAAAACGGCACAATTGGGGATGGCGGAGAGCATCGTGGTAGCTGTTTATGCATCAATATAGAGCCCATTGCTATGAAAAGATCTTGGTTGCTCGTAAGTACTATATTATGGTAGTTGAAGAAGTGTATGGTAGTTTGGTTGCATGAATTATCTAGAGGTGGATAAGTAGATGATGATGATGAAGAATGAAAGAGAATATTAATAATAAGACAACTATAACTGGAGATAAGAATGTTTTTTATGGGAATTCTTTTCATCTAAGTATGGTATTGTACTATTACAATACCTACAATTCCAGTGTTTAAACCCGTTTCCCCAAATCTTGCCAGTTTTAGCAAGTGTTTAGGAACACTTGCTAAAACTGGCAAGTATTTAAAAAATATTTTTGAAACACCATGTTCTGGTCCACTAGGGGCACACTGTATGGCAGATCGTCCCCAGCGGAAAAAGTTTTTTTTGTTTGCAACCATATTTTTTATAACTCAGAGGAAGGATAGTTGTAGCGAATTATATAAGCCATTTAAAGTAGTAGGAGTATGTCAGAGGTCCCGCTAGGGATGCTCTGGGTTCTGGACCTGCACAACCATATCTGCTACTCAAAATCACAGCAAAAATCAATTACAACAATAGCTAATGCTGCCGCCGAAATCAGCCCCCTCCACCGCCGCCACCACCTACCTTCTAAAATCTCTGGGATCCGAGGCTTCACACCCATCCATGCAACCTCTATCTACATCCCACCGACACCATTTTGCTTGCAATTTTAACAACAACATACTCAACTCTTCAATATGATCCCGCTTTTCAATCAACGCGGCTGATTGCAGGGCTGTCTCAACTTTCCACTGTGATATTCCACCATCGCAGGTTCAAACAAATCACCCCCACTCCAATTGTTGGCTGTCAGTTTTCAGTGAAGCAACGTAGGGAAAATTAAACAATGTCTTACAACTTGCCTCGTCTACACCCGATTGGCTTGTTGATTTCATCGCATTGTCATTGACGACATCATAAATACACTCTTCCGTGATTGTTAAGGTGGCTATATTGACAGTATCAATATGTCATGACTTCATTTCTTGTATTCAATGGCAGCCATAGCCATTGAATCAAAATAATTCCTCAGAACCGCCACCAACCACCCAGCGGAATACATGGCTCTTCTCATTAGGTTGCAGTGCATGCAATTGTTGGGAGTCAAAAGGAAAATAGTGCAGGGTGATAGTCAATTGGTGTTGCGGCAGTTGGAAGGGTGGTATAGAGTTAAGAATGAGAAGTTGAGGGGTGTTATGAGGAGGTAATGACAATGAAGGGAGGGTTTGAGAGGGTTGATACGAGTCATATTGAGAGGGATAGGAATGGGAGGGCGGATGGATTGGCGAATGAGGCTATAGATGGGAGGATCTTGGTTGGGTTTTGGTTTGAGGATGAGGTTGATCAGTGAGATCAAATTGGTTCTAATTTGTACTTACAATAAAATATGAGATTTTTTTGTACAATTATAATTCTGTAATGCAGTGATTGCAAGGCATTGCACCCCGTACATGGTGTTTCTCTTCCTTAATGCACTATTGCCTTTTAGTTTTCAAAGTTATCTTCATTCAAATGCATTATGTCATTGATCAATTTACTTGTACTGTTTATACAGTTGACATTATTGTGAAAAGAAATAGAAGGTGATTGATTAGATCCCACTACAATACAGTACTTGAGAGTCGGAGCACCATTGCGGATGAACAATATTAAAATAGTTCATACCTAGAAAATAGCTGGTATGAACATTCAAATGATGCTAACAAAAAACTGTAGGTAGCTAGGTTTAACATTTGCCTCAAATTGCTGAAGAGTCTACTTAAGTAATTAGCATATGACAAACTAATCCAACAGCACATCCCCCCAGATATGATTCGCCTGACCAACACTACTGTGTGAGACAGTCTTCTCCTTTCCCAGCACTACCTCCAATTGCATCTGATGCAACATCCGTTCAACGACCAGAGCGATTTCAAACACTACTGTAGCAAATAATAAATTAGCGAGCACATTCATCATCACCTGTCTCATGCCCCACACATCCCACATGTCCCGAATACCACCCTTTCCCTGACTCCCCCTTCGACCGCTCAAGTACCCGAGTCCAAAGAATCTTCAATCTCCAATTCCTCAACAAAATCTCATACCTCCTCACCACCCTCATCACCCTGGGCCTCATCCATATCCGCTTGCACTAAGAGGGGATTTACAGAGTCAATCATTTATGGATGAAGTATCAGACGCTGTGGACTCCGGTGCAGTACGTCGATGGTATTTGGTATTTGGTTTGGGGTCTGGTGGGGGGGGGTTGGTGAGTTTGTGTTATTGGGGTTGTGGGGGAGCTACAGGCCGATCAAAGAGTCTACCAATGACAGTGTTACCAACAGCGTACAACACATAGCCAACATCGCCTCCCAATCCCCTGCCGCCCTCTTCTGCGGCCTCTGTTGTGCAACCACCCTCATGGTGTACTACTATGATTATGGATACATCCTCCTTGCATTCCTCTTGAGTGTGTGTTTGATCGCATTGTTGGCGAGGATTGCAAGGGTGCAGAGGTAGATCATGGACAAGGCGGACAAGGTGGCTCAGGTAAAGGAAGGCAATGAGAACAATGAGAATGCGAGGCAGTTATGGAGTTGATGTAGAGAGACGGTGATGATGGCAATGGTTGGGGTTGGTGGCGATGATTATTATTGTTAAAAACAGGTTAAAAATGAAAATTGAAGTGTTTTGAGTTGCAGGTATGAACTTGCTGCCCAGATCCCAGAGGGAAATGGAGTCCGGCTCACTCAAACTTTGAAAATGTCTTTGGGCCTCTTTTGTCTTATGTATATTGCTCCGATTCGTACTGTAGGAATAGTAGTGACATGCGTAGATCATAAAAAATTTTAACCAGTGAGCTAAATAAGATCAAAATAATTAAGAGATAGAATAGACTCAATTTCCCTATGGCTTCAGTGTGACTGGTAGGGGCTTAACTGATAGGCTAAATTGACTCATCACAAAATTTCTGCCCTGGGGAGCCCCACAAAGGTACCTTTAGGGACAATATTCATGTCACTGTTACCAGCATGTCACTATTATTACCACTTTCCGCTTCCCCATGATACACTGTGTCATTGTCCAATTGGGTTTGGGATGGTCAGATATAAATCCGGACGAGAACAGACCAAAAATAAGTGATTACAAACTATTTTTTGCAAAATGGCGAAAATGGCAAGATTTTGTTAGATTTTGTTAGAAACATGGCAAGACCATGGACGAAAATCGCGAAATCTAATTCTGGTCTTGACGGAAATGGCAAGACTACAGACGCATTTTTAAGGCCTTTTTGGCAAGACTATGGCTCTAATCCGCCCGCTGACGGAAACAGGTTTAAGTAACGTGACAAACCATTTATCTAATGTCTGTCCATAATCTAACTAACATATTGTCCGTTTGCTACAGGTAGGCCACCCTCAAAATTAAGGAAATTATTTCTCAGCCTGTACTGGGTATTTTTTTGATAATTCATATTTGGGGACATAGGACTCAATTCATACTACTAATGTTTGAAATATTGACCTACCTAGAAGGCATAAATATTTATTGAAATAAACTTTCCTTAATTAAAATCTGTGCCAAATTTTTTTTAATTTCTTGATTTACTTTTATTGTAGTAATTCATAATATGATTTAAGAAGGTAAATAACCCGTCCTTTTGATAGTTTTTCAACACATCATCTCACTCACATATCACTTTTGAGAATGAGATGGTCTTTTTTTACCAACTCTTTGTAGTTTTTCCAGAAGCTTTTAGTATGATTTCCTTTTTGATCAATAAAATTGCTTTAAAATGCTTTCCAAGAGAGAATAATAACTCAATGAATATTTGCCCTATCCACCTAGAAATTGCTGTATGAATTTGTTTAATTTTTATTGGTACAATGCAAAAAAATGAACAAAAAATATTAAAAATTGAGGGAGTGCCTGGCCTACCTGTAGCAAATGAACAGTAGGTATTACTGCTACAATACTAAATGAAAGATTATTACTATGGTACTATTATTATTTTATCATAAATAAGTCAGTAAGTAAGTAGGAGTCCAATCTTGAAGCCCAAACCAAGCAACTCATGACTCAGCAGCAGACCAGCAGAGCCTGCGCGTGGGTCTACTACCATGGAGAAACGGCAAATCTTTGCAGCCACATCACCAGCCTTGACAATGTAAAAGTATGCCTATACAACATCACAGGCCACCTCCAACTCCTGTTTGAAGTCGACATACCGTATGATGCCGAGGACTCCAAACGCAATCAAAAGTATCAACGAATCATCTCTGGTTTCTATGGCATCTCCCTGCGCTCCACCATTGACAATCCTACTTTGCACTCCAAGGATGTGGCGGACCTCCATGAAAGATTGGCCTACATCTTCTGCAGCAGCTGCAATCCCACCCGTTACAGCCAAGTCCCTGTCAGTCCACCCTGGATAGGTGACATTCTCTTCACGCTCCCACCCATGAACAACACCAACAGCCATCAGTTTGCACTTCTCTTGGGGTTCCAATTTGATTGGATCCCAGTGGGGTGTCACCTCAGTCTGCGTCACCTAGTAGCTACAGTAATCTACACCGTCGTTGCCGCTGCCACCTCCCCATCCATCCTATACCATGTCAACAACCTACGGAGATCACGGAAGTTTTCTGTTGCAAAAACTACCATGACAAAATTAATAAT
>JALLOT010001609.1:0-10009 GCA_036939595.1 Thalassiosira livingstoniorum | reverse complement strand
CCGATCTGAATTCCGAAGTCCGTCACTTTTTTGTCCGTGATAATCTAACCAAGGATCCAACAAGGATCCAACATAAGTACAAGGATGATCCAACACTTTCACTTCATGATCACGTCACTTACTGGCTCATTTGATATGAGTACCTTATGTATGGTACAATCAATACATATGATGTAAGAGGATGTAAGGCAGGTAGTGGCGATGGGTATCAAGTTCGTTGCTTGTAATTTGTAATACAAACTAAGTAGGAGTACCTTACAATATTGTACGAGTAGAATATTGTACAGAGTCAAATAATACTCCTAGTAATATCACGGGTAATATTTTGTGTTGATCATTCAACCAATTTGTCACGTGACCAAGGACTTGAACTTTGAGACTCGAGATGCAAAAACGAAGAACGAACACGCACTCGCCCCCGCACCGGCAGCTGTTGCCAAAATAAAGTAAGATCCAAGAGCAAAGGCAAAGAAGATGGCATCCCTACGCAGCAAAAATTTCCAACGTCTTTAACAGAAAAGTATGCTTCAACCATTAAAAATGATTGCCTTGACTGCCACACTCCTAGCCTTAGCTGGCCCAACCACACACGCAACAGCAACTTTACCAATACAACCGTTTTCGCGAGCCCGTCGTCATTCGCCTACTTTGGCATTTTCAGCAATCTCCAGCTCGGATCGGAGAGTCCTCCGGTCAAATCACAAATCAAACCCTTACCGTTTTTGTCGTTCAAGGGAAAGCAATGCCCAGGCTCGTCCATACCGCGTTTCACTGTCCCAGTCACAATTTCCGGATGATTGGGGAAATGACAGACAATCCGGTTCCAGTTCCAGTTCTAGTTCCAATGCCAATTCCAATTCCAATTCAAACAATGACAACTGCGGCAGATTCGATAGCAGTGACTTTTTTCTCTTATCCATGGATGGTGCACTTGCATCCACTTGTGAATCTCGATCATGGATGGCAATTTGTGCTGCGTTGAAAGTGTGGCCATCGCTTCGCAATGACATGGAAGTTTTGGGGATCGATGCAGATTATTTTGATATTGGCAATTTACTTTCTACTTCTGGTGATAGTAGCACACGTGACAATTCTCTGGAACTTAACCAATCTGGAAGCAGAGGAAATGAAATAGTAGAAAATAAGGAAGAAAGTGATGGATCCAGTTACCAATGGCTGATACAAAAATTGAGTGCGTTATCATCAATAAGCCACCAAGGCAATGACCCAGACATAATGCTTGGCTGCGACGCCGTCTTCCTAGCGAGATTATTGATTGAAGAGCAACTTTTGGATGGAGGGCGATCGAATGGCCGAGGTGGAAAATATGGGGGCAAATTCCACCCTGGTTCTTCGTCGTCGGGGGAGAATGCCTCCTCGCAGGAGAGCAACGTAGGGAGTCGACCATTGACTGTTGGAGAAATATTTGCGAATTGGTCGGAATTGAGGCATGTGACACGGAATAAATATCCATTTATCGGAGAGGAAGGGAAGATAGAGGATCCTTTGCCTGTCATTCAAAAGGTCTTGAATGATTTTTTCTCCTTGGCATCACATTGGTCAGACGGTACCAATGATTTGATTTGCAAAAGACTGAAGCAGGCACTTCCTTCATGGTTTCCATTAGCTTATGACTGTCTCTTCGAGTATCAGTTTGACAAAATTGGTGATAGCCTCAGAATAAGGCCAAATACAATGGTGCTGTTAGGGCACGAGGCACAAATACCTTGGGCGCTATCATCTCTTGCTTTGCTTGGATGCTCGATTGCTGACATAGACTGCGAATTCGAAAGCGAAAGTATTTTAAAGCATGTGTCTCTGGGAGATAGCCCTTCAAATTCAAATGACGCGAATATTAATGTGATCGTTACTTCATCTGAAAAGGCTTGGGAACGATGCATGCAACAACAAACTAATCCTTCCGCACCTGGGTCTCCAAATGAAAGTAACTGCGAATTAAACTCTCCACTATTCTTGGTTGTGCCCGAGAATCAAAAGGATGAATCTCAATCCAAATTGATTGAAAAGATTATCATCGATGCCAACAAAGCAAAATATGCAAGTGTGAATACTGAAGATTCTTCCAGCAACATTGTACAAAATAATTTTCATGTGGTGCACAGTTCGTTGGAAGTTTTGAAACAATGTAAATATTTTTTGGGCCAAGATGCGTAAGTTGTTGAAATTGTGATGAATTGCCCTTTTTGTTTTCAAGCATCACGTCATGCAAATTTTATCTTTGGTTGGCATGACAATGTTGTTAAAATTTACTCGTTGGATTATTTGCCTTTGCTGTAGGCCATTGCTGTCGCAGGGAGTACGCAAATGCCTACTCCCTACAATGGACACATCAAACAAACCTCGAACAGCAGTCAGCCTCTATCTCCCAGATTGGGCAGACAATGTGCACCCCTCGCAACTAAATGATGCAGAGATGGATCCGTGGTTGAATGTTGCCACAGAAGAACAGTTAATGGAGCTGATGACAGCGAGGATTGTTGGATCTTCGCTTGTGGAAGCTGGGCGTGGAAAATGAAGGGTGGAATCTGTGTCACGTGTTTCTTTAATGATCAATTGATGATGAAATCCCTTCACGCAATATTTTTTGTTGTGTACTTGTTTGAATATTAGCTTGAACTAATTCATCTGTACACAAAGCTACAGGGGTATTATTGTGATTTTTAAAGTTTGGACTTCACATAGATGAAAGGAATGGAGTAATAATTCACTGTATCTTCCTACATTGAAGCTTCAATTGAATAGAAATATATTGTATTCCTTTGGTCCATTATGCCAGCATAACCGTAAAGGCATGTAAAAAAATGTGTTTCCTAAGGCCTAGTTTTAGGTACTGGTATGATGGACTCGAACTAGCATAATAAGTGGGCAGACAGATGGAATATTCAAATGGGAAACATTTTTAATTTCCTTGCAATTGGGTCACACCTATGTCTAATATTTTCAATTGGCCTCGGCCTACTTATTTTCCTAACCCTAATCAAGTGTACTTGTAGAATTACGCAACATCCCGTGAAATGAATTAATCTGTGGCCATGAAAAAGACGATGCTTTGCAAGGCTGCAGCAAATCATTTCCAAATCTCCACCCTTCCAATGGATCACTCCCCTCTTACTTCTTTGCTTCGTCTAGTTTGGTTTGAACAGCCTCAACCACTTTCGGAACTTCGACTTTAGCCCAGTCATAAAACTTTACAATTTGCACCCTACTCCACTCCAAAGCATCTGTCAAACCAGTCGAAGGTGGTTGTCCAGAGTATGCATTAATGTCATCTGTCCCATCCAAAACAGGAAGATCCGCCTCATCCAAAGCCGCCTTTGCACATGCAGCTGCCACAGAGTCTACACTGACCGGAGGGCGCAAGGCAACTTTAATCAGACCAGGAGTCACATCCGCCAGAAGTTTGAATGGTGGTAGCATCAATAACTCCTCGATGGCAGATCCATACTCAAAATTCACACGAGGCGGAGTCAGTCCAAAATCAGTTCCTCCATAAATAAAAGTAGGCTTTACCAAGCAAAGCTTTTTAGCATCTCCTCCAACAGCATCCAGTGCTGCCTTTTCCGCAATAATTTTCCCTTCAAAGTACCCCGTCATAAACTCAGGAAGCCAATTCTCTTTGCACGCATCCACCTCCGACCCAACAGAAATATACACCGCACGTTGAAGTTTCCCACCCCGTTCCGCACTCCCAAATGCCGCAACATTCGTATCCCCATTTCCCCTCTTGTTATTCTCAAAATCCGTTCCAATCACTCCCACACACGAAACCACCGCCACGGGATTTCCCACGGCCGCATCCAAAGTCGATTCGTCCGAAGAAAGCAAATCGGCACTTTTCCACTGCACTTCGTTCGTCCATGGTTCATCTTTGCACCATTTGGGAATGGATCCCGATTTGGATATACTGGTGACGGATGCACCCTTTTCGACGAGGAGTTTGCAGACGCGGGATCCGGCGAAGCCTCCGCCGCCAAAGACGGTGACGTCTGTGGACATTCGGAGTTGGGTGGATCCGAATCCTGTCCGGAGGCTGGTGGTTGGGGAGGGGTTGGAGAGGAGGAAGAGGGTGATGATGGAGGAGAACATAGTCATTGTGATTATGGATATTTGGAATGGAATAATCAGGACTACAGAAGAAGGACTATCTAAATGAAATTTTTATGATAATGTTATTCTCAATTCTCACACTGTCTCATGTTTGATGTTTGTGAGTTGTGAGCGGGCGTTTTCCCGCCTGTCTTGGTGAATGATCCTGTGATGGTGAGCTTTGCCTTGTTGACTTTGGTTGTTGGTTGACACAAAAGATTTTTTTTAAGATACCAACACTTTACATGAAGCTTCACGACGGAATCAGTATTAGTTTCAAAAATTCTACTCTGGCTGTGAGAAGTGAGAATCCAAAATCCAAAAAATCTTTTTCCATCAATCAGCAATGCAATACATATGCAATGAGCAACAGAAGATGATAACCAAACTAAAAAGATGAGCAAATTGGACTCTAGATTGGACTACTACTCCAACAATCAATCACCACCAATCAACATCATTCCCCATTCGATCGTTGCGCAATCCATACTACCCTTCCTCAAAACCAACGATTGGCTATCTTTTAGACAAGCCTCTCTCGAAACCTACGAATTCGTCCATGGCACTCGCAACGTCTTCATCAACCATTGCACCAAATGTCAACCCCGAACAAAACCGAACAATTATAATACAAAACAAGCCAGATGTGACAATGCAGGTACTAGCGAAAGTGATGCCTTATGGAGATTGGCACTGAATCGGGACTACGGTTTCCAGTCATCGAGCAAAAATAACGAATCCGTGGCCCATGAGAATGTCAACAGCAAAGTAATCAATGCGAACGACTCGATCCACTCACCGTTGGACGAAAGAGCGGGGGCCTTTCTCTCTACAAAAAATATGTTCACTGCATCCAATGCATTTGATTCATGGAAGCATTGGAGAAAAATCGATCGTCGGCTTCACCACCGTCGGTTACCCGGAAGCTATCTTTTTCCTGGCGAAAGAACTGCTGGTCCCTATTTTCTTCGAGCTGCATTGCTTTGGAGAAAAATGGAACAGTGGTGCAATGATGAAAAAGCGTCTGGAACTCTGGGAAGAGAAATAAAGTCCTCTCTTTTACCAGGGGTGGCACTTGATCCAAATTTAATAACTGACGACGGAGGGGAATATGATGCTAAATTATCAGCTTTGAAAGCAGTTTATGCATTCTATGCAGGTCAGGATGAAAGAAAGATGAATAGATATAATGGATTTTTTGGTGGTAAGATTATACCATATGCAGTACAGGATGGACACTGGATACCGCCAAAATTTGATTCCAATTCATTTCAACTTCGATTGACAGGGACGATAGCTGATGAGTGGGATGGCCTTACGCAAGTCACCATGAGTTTAGTGACGGGACATGTGAGAATTTTTTGTGACGATAACGATGTACCATCAATAATTTGGGAGGAAGACCATCATTGCCCCGATGATGCAATTTTACGTTGGTTTGAGGAGCATGCTCGGCGGTGTTGTGACAGCCATTATTTTTTTGACGAATGATCAAATCTCACTGAATCATTTTCAATCATTGCTAGTTGAAAGTATTTTTTTCGTGTTCATAGCTTGGAGCTTGGGGTTTGGAGCTGGATGGTACCAAAACAATTTATATCTTGCTGCACATAACATAAGAGACTAAAAGGCATTTTTGCTGCAAGTTTTCTTTGAGCAGAGTTATAAATAAGTATCTAAATATAGCTGTTTGATTATCATGAGAGTAGTCAAATGTTAAAAATTGCATGAGCGCATCATGCTTGGAGTATCCAGCCTAAGTGTTCTGGAATCTATAGATGTATCAAATGAAAAGTGAATGTATAAACTGCCTTCCAATGAGCTATTGAGGATGACTAAGTGAATTATAATGGCAACTAAATTTTGTGTTAAATAACATAACAAAGATGGAGTAGAACTTTCAACTCTGCCTTAGTCTTTCCAAAGAAGTTTGTGACAGTTTACGCACGCAGATTTACCATTATTTAGTTCCTTCTTATTTAATTTTATTCTTTCTGCATCAATTGAAAGAACTCAAAATAATCCAGCTTCATTTGCGGCTAAAATTTAATTTATTGTGTTGCACTCAGCTACTTCACAAATATATGACACCCCCCGTACAAATTTTCTTTGGAATAAGTGCCCCTTTTTATATTATAATTATTTTACAATGCAGACAAAAATATTCAAAGGCTTATACTTGTAAAAACAAATAATGTGATAGTCAATGACAATCTAAAATTGCAGTTAAAGTTCATCTCCTGTTGTCTAACTTGCCAATGGCAGTGAAAGTCTTATTTTTTTTCACCATAGATCTGTGTTAGATCAAGATGAATCCATTCTATTCAACTTTGAAGTGAAAATGGTTTTCACAGTGAGCCAAAAAAATACATTTTTTTAATAATCATAAAATGGAAATTTAGAAGCTGTTTGGTTGGTAAATTAGTACAATTCTATATAGCCAGACACAACTAAACGGAACTTGCAATGTTGCACAGCAATTGCTATGGTTTTCCTGCTATATTATGGATTTTGTGAGCATGGATAGGTACCAATAGATTGTGTAAAATGCTATCAAAACCCATGTTTTCTTAGTGATTTTCAACTAGAGTAAGTTATGTTTTAGGTTTGTAGTTATCAGATTTCAATGCTCTGGATTTAAAAAAAAATGTCATTTCACTAGTTGCATTATCATATTTGATAAGGCTAGAGGATTTTAAAGGTTTTTTTAAATCTGGATCCTTTGAAATCTAATAAATAAGAATTGACTTATTCATTTTTTACAATATGCTGTGTTTTAAAATATGTTACAGTCACAAACTAATCACTAAACATAAAAATTAA
This sequence comes from Thalassiosira livingstoniorum, assembly GCA_036939595.1. Taxonomy (NCBI): domain Eukaryota; phylum Bacillariophyta; class Thalassiosirophyceae; order Thalassiosirales; family Thalassiosiraceae; genus Thalassiosira; species Thalassiosira livingstoniorum. Next base: position 3,079 of record JALLOT010001609.1, on the reverse strand, counting down.
AAACACACACTGGATACCCCCACTGAGTATCTACAAAGTTATATGTATACCCTATGCCCACACTCATGACTCATGATCACTCACACTAAGCACTCACACAAATTACACTTACTAAACACACACACTAAGCACAAATTAAGCATACACAATTCTTATATGACTTTAAGCTTTACCAGTGTTTAGATGTAAAACATAAAAATTAGATTTCATTGCTCATTTCAGGGTGCTTTGTAAGGACCAACTCATGATGTTTCATGCAATTATCGCTATAAACCCAATTCTATGATTACAGTCACAGTTACTACACTAATACTTAATGAGCATCAAAGCTTGCTGTAGGGTACATATCAGAAAACAGTTACTGAATTTGTGACAATTTACTCACTCAGATTTACCACTATTTAGATCCTGCTTATTTTCTTTTTTTTCTTTCTATATCAAATGCAAAAACTCAAATAACCTGGTTTCGTGTGTGGCTAAAACTTAATTGCATTGCACTCCATTACTTCACAGGGATATGACATCCCCCCAACAAATGAAGTTTGTTATTTTCTCTTTGGAAGGAGTAGCCCCTTTTCTTCATTTTAATGTTGTTACAATGTAGCCAGCAGTACTTAACAGATTATTATTTGAGAATGCATGATGTAATAGTCAATGGTAATCTAAAATTGTAGTTACAATTCATCTCCTGTTGTCTTACTTGCCAATGGCAGTGAAAGTCTTATTGCTTTCATAGCAAATCTAATAAGATCGAGATAAATCCATGACAGTGAACTTTAAGTAGGGCCAATCTCAAATCTTGATTTCCAGCATTTTTTAGTTCCAGCGTGGAATTCAAAAAATTCAAATGTCTGTCTATATGACCGCCTTTCCCTCAATCGACCAACATTTTTGGCTTGGGCTGATTCCAGAGACAATGGAAATCAGGGAATTGACCAAAACCCATCCAGCACCACTATGTCAGTAATAGCAGCACCCACAGTGCATTGCTGGGGCTGGTACTTTTTCCCTGCACTCCCCACACGCATGGGAGTGCACTGAAATTGTGGCAGCTTGTGGCGTGCCGCGTGGCGCTCGCAAATGGTGCCACAAATCAACAAAATGGCCGAGATAACTCCGTTTTTGACCATTTCATTGGCATGACGCCCCCTTAACTGTCCTCTTCAAAATCATTTCCTCCCTTTCATCGCTGCAGAACATCTCCTCATCCTCTCTAATCGACAGGGTGTAATGGATTTGTTCTGCCTTCACCATAGGCGTAACACGCCATCTCGAACCGCGGGTGTAATTTGAGTGAGTTGTCCGTTTTCAATCATTTCCCGTCCTCGTTCTAGCTACCTGATTGATTGTTGCTTTCTAAATTAGATCCGCAGCACAGTTTCAAGGGTGGCAATTTCATTGGTGGTGATGGAGACTTTAGGGAACTGAGGTATTCGGTGTCCTTCATGGCGGCTATGGCGGTGCGAAAACAACCTTGAACCTTGAATTGACGTCGCATTTTGGTTGAGCGTTGGCGAGGTAAGAGTATGTCTGTGCCTAATCGTTTCCTGTCCTTTTCCAGCTAACCAACTGATTGTTGCTTTCTATTGCACAAGCAAGTCTATTGCCCATTTCTGCGGATGTACGGGGGTGAAGTTGCGGCAGCGATTCACAGACGGTGGCTGAGCAATTGCTCCGTATGTTTGCTGAAACGAAAAACAAAAGCCCGCCACATGGTAAGTGCAGACAAATCTCCCAGTGGCATTAGCCAGTCCTTTCTGACGATGAATATTTGTTGTTTCTTAGCTGACACATTTTTCTCCTGTCTGCACACACTCTTCAGAAGCAAGTTGTTACAAAGGTATGGTACGTCTGTTGTTGTCATTGTCCGCTGAGATTTTTTGATCTGCCACTGACAAATCTTTAGGACTTTCCCATACCATTCACATTCTGAACACCATCAGAGGGAAGTCAGTAGCCAAATGGCTCTTAATCCTTCCTGAATTTAGCTAAGTAAGAACCGCCAATCGCCCCCTCGTGATGTTGTCAGTTTACAGTTTAACTCGTTTCCGAATCATTATTCACTAACCTCAATCTTTGGCACATGCCCCGTCTAGTTTCCACAGAGTTGCGTGATATCCTCGAGAAAGAAAAGTGTGGGCAGCTCATCATTTTGACTTACGAGCAACGCTGTTGATGAATTCTTCAAAATAGTAATGCCGGAAAATCTTTAGGTGAAATAGAATTGAACGCAATCATCTGTTCTCATTTCAGTTCTCACTTGTGTCAATCATTTTCTTCTTGTAGTAATGTGGAGCTGAAGTGCGCTAATGGATAACAATGAATTTGGAGATATAATTATTCTCATCACTTCCTTACTCTGTCTCAAGAACATTAAGCTAGTTAATAATTAAGATTTAACATCATGATATAAATAAACATTACTGTCACAAGAGTCCTTTAAGTAAATAATGTAACATGTAGCAAGAATTAATGTATTATTCTTACTGCATACAAAAGTCGTTGGGTATTGTGTTATTTGTTAACAGATAAAAGCATAAACTGTCATTTGTAGTACATTATTATTCTTTATTCTACAATACATAGTTAAAATCTGAGCAACAGCGTATAATCAGACAAAAAACTGCTACCCAACAAAAACACCTACACCAAAATCTAGACTCAAAAATAGAAAATAAACAAAATATTCAATAATTTGTGTCATTGCAGGGACAGAACTTCAACACACTCCATGAGCATGGGAATTAATTTCAATTAAACTTTGCAATTAAAGCTTCAAACAGATCATATCAAGTTGCCGACTACTTGCCCGACATTGAAACCATCATATGAAGACTGGCCATTTCATTGAGAACCATCAGCTGTAATCAATAAAAATTGATGTTAGGTTGGTGTTTAAGTGCATGATAGTGAACATTCATCATTTACTTACATTATGATTGCAATCGAATCTGAAACAACTTTCACAAAGAGCTATCTATATCTAGTAGTTTTGCTAGTAACTTTCTGTCTGTCTGTCAACCCTAGATACCCTGGTTTCAATATGCTATCTAGTAGCCGTCCCTAGCTAACGTTTACG
>JALLOT010001608.1:0-14645 GCA_036939595.1 Thalassiosira livingstoniorum | reverse complement strand
AACCAGATATTGGGTGGTTTGGCTTTGATTTGGAGAATGAACTAGGAGCAATGGCTAGAGAATGAGTTTTTCCAAGGAACATCCATGTGTTGGATTGATGCAATGTTTTGTGATGCATGTGCTTTAGTGGCTGGTTGCACATGGTTTGTTGCCAGGATAATTGATGATGGAGATGTGAGATGGGCAGGGTATGGATTTTGTTTTGAGGAGAAGCGGACATACTCCACGTGTAAGATTAATTACCTTTCATGTTGAAAAGTTTCAGTACTATATCTACGTACTACACCAGGTAAAAAAAGGTAAGTTTGTAATTTGGCTTGTATGTAATTATTTGGTCGTTTCGACTTTGTAATTTTTATTGTTTTTATCAACCCTACCATACTACTAATTGTTGTTGATTGGCGGAAATAATCTTCAGAAGTGCTTTTATTTTGCCCACCAACCTTCACCAGATTTTTCAGTTTCAACACAGCTTAACACTAATAACTTTGGACTTTGGAGAACGAACTAAGGATTTGGAATTTGTAGTGAGCAAGGGAAAGAACAAGACAATGGCACGCTCTCATGCAAGGGTCCCAAACGTGATACAATTGTCTCGATCAAAAGATCCCTATGAAATCGTTCCACTGCCCATTTTCTCAGTATCTGCAATCCTACTCCTTATATTGCTCATATCAACGCTTTCATCGTTAATAGTTGGGATCAATCGGGGCCACCCAACTCATCCTCTTGCAACCCTTTCGTCGACGAAACAAAACTATTCGACCCGTTTAGGCAGCCAAACTCTCAAAACTGATATAAGTCGTCATGTTGTGTCGTCTGAAGTCAAACCATCGATCCAATCACTCCGAGATTTAACACCATCCGAGATCCATCCGCAAGCTGGACCTACTCGCTATATTGTTTCACCACCTCCCGACAAGGGCGACGGCATTAATGCTGCCGTCACGCTAGTAACATGCACCACCACCGTCGGAAATCTCCATATCCTCGTGCATCTCTCCTGGGCCCCCAATGGCGCAAGCCGCTTCCTTCAAATGGTCAAAACTGGGTATTTTTCCAGTAAAGTTGCATTGATGAGGTGCATCGAAAATTTCTTATGTCAATTTGTGATTGCTGGGGATCCTTCGTTCAATGCACCCTATGAAGGGCGGGGGAAGAATTTAAAAGACGATCCCAATTGGCTGCCAGAGGGCCCAACTCATCGTACAAATGAGTTGGGCGTGAAACGATTTGGCAAAGGATATTTNCTGCACCTGCATATGCCAAATATCCTTTGCCAAATCGTTTCACGCCCAACTCATTTGTACGATGAGTTGGGCGTGAAACGATTTGGCAAAGGATATTTGGCATATGCAGGTGCAGGGCCAAACAGTCGTGGCAACCAATTTATTGTTGCTTTGGAAGACAATGAGAGACTAGGAGGAGGAAGTCCGTGGGAAGTGCCTTGGGGTGAGCTCGTTTCGAAGGAAAGCTATGACACACTGGACAAAATTTATACGGGATATGGCGAAAATGGTCCTAGCCAAGGGAGGTTAAATAGGGAAGGTAGTTCTGAGGGAGTGAAGAAAGACTTTCCCAAGTTGGACTACATTTTGGGGTGCAATGTAGTGGATTCAATGTAAGGAATATTATATCCATGAGCAACATATGACAAACATTTGTTGCTTTCGGGTTGTGTACCAATCAATTCAACCATTCAGCACACCTAGCTCTTGAATTGTTCTGTGGTAAATAATCACAACAATCAACTGATAAGGACTTGTAATAGCATCATTTATTTTGGAGAAGTATTCTGCACAAATAACTCTATCATTATTAATTATGATGTAAGTTGTTTTGGATTAGCAATGAGAGAACTCCTACACAGGGAAAATGTCCCAAATGCAAGTTAAATAGTGAAGGTAGTTCCGAGTGAAGGAAGAAATTTCTACCCCAGTTGGGCTGAGTTGGACGGCATCCTGGGATGCCGTTTTTTTGATTCAATAAGGACAATATTACAGCCAATACGCATAAGTGTGTACGACCGCATAGTTAGCACTTGCATTTTCTGCAGTATGGTATGGTACCATAAATCCACAACAATAAATTGCACAGGAACTGTAACAGCTTCATTTATTGGGTGAAATAATCCAAGGTAACATTATTATAATCATTAAGCTTTAAGATGCTTTGAGTTAGCATTGATGAGAGCACTCTTAAGAAAATATTCAAGGTAAACATGTAAGCTAAAGCTAGAACTCCACCAACCACACAATTTACGATAGCTTCCCTACATTCCCTCCTAAGTCATGCTGCTTCGGCGGCGGGTGAAATTCTTTATGCGTCTTTCTCGTAACACTCGTGAGTGGGTTCACACTCAATCCCGTACCACTCGCGGATGCCTCCCTCCCGTGCTGCACATAGTAATTCAAAATACGCGATGTTGCAGGATTCCCCGTGTCCACCGGACGTTGTTGCGGATCATACCGCGCCTTTGATAAATGCCCCTTCACATCAATGGCTAATTTTTTACCCAGCTCCACACCCCATTGATCGAAGGAGTTGAGATCCCAAATAAACCCCTGGACCGCCGTCCGATGTTCGTACAGAGACAAAATTTGTCCAGTCACGTAGGCCGACAGCTGAGGAAATAGCAAGGAGCTACTCGGCCGATTTCCATCAAACACTTTGTGCAACACGAGATCCTCCGGGCATCCTTCCTCCCGAACCTGGTCTGCCGTTTTGCCAATGGCCAAAGCATCCGGCTGGGAAAAAAAGTTGGCCATAAGCTCGTCATGCGACGATAAATTTTCGCCGTCCATCAATAAATCGTGTTGACTTTGTACAAATCCGAGAAAGTCGACGGGTATTGTTTGTCCTTGATGGATGAGTTGGAAAAATGAGTGTTGGCTGTTGGTGCCTGGTTCCCCAAAATCAACTTCTCCTACGGGGTAGTCTACTTCGATTCCATGCCGAGAAATTCGTTTTCCATTCGACTGAAAACGGGTGACAATGTCACGGAAATGCAGTTCAATCCGACCTTCTGGAGGTTTTTGACATTAATTGTGGTATTGGATTGAAGAATGCACTCACCTCCATATCCAACTGTTGAATATGTGCAGGTAATCTCAATAATGCTTGAGCGTATGGAATCAAAGCCCTTGATCTATACCCCATAAATGATGAGTTCCAAACACCAAGAAGCCCCATGATAATCGGGATATTTTGCCGCATAGGAGCATTAATGAAATGCTGATCCATCGAGCGCGCACCCTACAACAACAAAGCAATGCAAATAAAAAAAAAGCAATTATTTCTCGAGAAGTGCAGACTCCTTGAATCCCAAGGATCGTACAGCCAAAAATGTTCCTCACCTCCAAAAACTTTTGAAACAAATCAAACCCATACAACAAACTAATCGGCACCGCCCCCGCCGCCCCACACACACTGTACCGCCCACCCACCCAATCCCAAAACCGAAAAAAATAATTCTCCGTATCAATCCCAAACGCCTTGACATTCTCCGTCGCCGACACCGACGAACACGCCACCACATGCTTCTTCACCACGTCCATATCATCCCCCATAAAATCCCACAACCACTGCCTCATAGTCCGCGCATTCAACATGGTCTCTGCCGTAGTAAACGTCTTGGACACAATAATGATCAAGGTCTCTTCCGGGTCCAAATCCGCACAGGTGCGTTCCACATCGACCGGATCGACATTGGCCAAAAATCTGAGACTGTACCCCAGAGAGGAATTGATCCCTTCTTCTTCCGTCTTGAGCACCTCGTGCAAAAACTCGGGACCCAGATAACTTCCACCGATACCAACAGAGACGATGTTCCTCATTCGTTTTCCGGTATACCCCGTAATTTTCCCCGAACGAAACGCCTCCGTAAATTTCTGAATCTGATCCAAAACCTCGTGCACCTCCTTCACCGCATCCACTCCATCCACAAACACCCTCCCCATCTCCTCCTTCCCCGCCCTCAACGCCGTATGCAACACCGCCCTCCCCTCGGTAAAATTAATCTTTTCCCCCGTCACCATCCCCTCAATCCTCTTCTTCAACTCCTGCCTCTCCGCCAAATCGAACAACAACTCCATCGTCTCCAAGGTCACCCTCTGTCGAGAATAATCGAAATAGACTCCATCGTGCTCGGCATACATGGCGTTGCAGCGGGTGGAGTCTTGGAGGAGATGGCGGAGGTGGAGGGATTGGATGTGGGTGGTGTGGCGGAGGAGTTTTTTCCATTCGGGGGTGGAGGAGACGAGGGGGGGTGGGGAGAGGGCTTTGGGGAGTTGGGAGAGGAATTGGGTGACTCGGTTGGAGGGGGGGTTTTTGGTGGGTTCTTGGTGGTGTTGGGGTTGCTGGGTGTGTTGTTGTTGTTGGTGGGTGTGAGTGTGGTCATTGGTGACAATGGGTATGTTTTTAATATGGGTGGGGGCATGGCTGCCATGGTGAGTGAACATTTCATTGCTGTGAGTTGGAAGATGTTGAGTGTGGTCGTCTTCATCAATGTATATTCTAGGAGGCAACCGAATCTTCTTGGAGGTTGGGTGTCCAAAGCGTCCAAAGCCTTTGCCTCGTCCTCGGCTGGATGCTTTGGAGTACAGTTGACTTTCTATTCTTTGTCCGCATGTCCCGCCATTGTTGGTTTGGATTCCAATGGGAGAAAGAGTAGATCGGGGGTTCCATAGCCAGCCTTGTGTGAGGGCCACCGCATGGGATGTGAAGGATAGATGCAGCAGGATCTTAATTATGAGATGCATGTTTGAAGCTGTCTTTGAAGACGAGCAAGGCCGGAGGAGAAGTAGTGTCCGAGATTGTTATTTTCTGGAGTCAGAAAGGATTTTTCTTCACCAATAATGAATTCACTTTGTTGTCGACATTGCAATTGTGGAGATGATAGCAAAATAGAATGGTGGTGGTTGGACCTGTGGTTGGCTCTATTGGGCTCGTCAGTGGTTGACTGTGAAATGTGAAATGGGAAATGGAACTGGGCGGGGAAAGGGCGGGGAGCGGGGAACAATGACGAGAATCCAAAAAATGAAAATTGCCATGTTTTTTTTAGCGTGCGTTGTTGAAAAAATGTCATCCGTTCATCAGATATCGTAGAAAAGTACTAGTTCCTCAGTATCTATAAAGATTCTTTAGATTTTTTCAATCTATGCTATGGCAAGCTATGGCCATCCAGCCAAGCAAGGTTGCATTGATTTAGAATTATTATTGACACCTATCTCCGTCTGGTTCGATAGCAATATTCTTCCTGGGTGCCGCTTGGTCCACTTCGGCTGTTCTCTGGTGAAAATTACAAACACAGTCAACAAAGCAATGAGGAGACATGCACTTCATCTTGACACCCCCCTTCTACTCCGCGGCAGGACATTTGCCAGCAGGACGTTAGCCCAATGTGCCAAGGAAGGGTGTTTCGCATCCAATACAGACAAAAGTCGAGGCAGAATCACGAAACGGCGACATTCTTCGTCGTTACCCTCCCCAGACGAGTTTCCATCGTGGGCATATCATCCAAAAGATTATTTCAAGTTTGAGGTGATCCAAATGTAAATGCACTCTTTCTTTGTTGTACACCGTACACCAAATGCCACATGCCGTACTTTTCTCCCAATTTTTCACTGACTCCGTGTACGTTATAACCTATAACCTCAACCCTCAACCTCATCATCATCACCAAAAAGGTAATTCACCAATCCAAAAAAAGCCTCGCCCGAGTCGGCAAACTCACAACCCCCCACGGCACCATCGACACCCCCAGCTTCGTCGCCGTCGGAACCAACGCGGCCCTCAAAGCCATCACATTCCAAAAATTCCAAAATGCCAATGCGGCGAATCAACACAATCAACAACTCGTATTTTCCAATACGTACCATTTGATGCTCCATCCGGGTACAGAAGTCATTAAGGAAGCGGGAGGGATACATAAATTTTGCGGGAGGGACGATGGGCCGTTCATTACGGATTCGGGTGGGTTTCAGGTGTTTTCGTTGGCGTATGGTGGGGTTCGTGATTCGTTGGAGTCCAAGGGAGAATTGAAGCGGTCGAAACACCCGCAGGGGAGTAAGAATACGAATACGAATAAAAATAGCAAGAAGCAACATTGGAGGTCGGATGTGAGTGGGGGCAATGCTGTGACGGTGACGGAAGATCATGTGATATTTAAAAGTTATCGAGATGGAGCGGAGATTAAGTTGACCCCGGAGAGTTCTATACAGGCGCAGAAAGATATTGGTGAGTTTTGCTTCAGATTTGAATAATTGTGCAATGCTATTTTATCAGAGATTGTCAGATCGCACGCTGTTCAATTTTTTTCGGTGACGATACTCTTATCAATGATGAATGCTAATCCATAATCACGTCTTGCAGGTGCTGACATAATAATACCCCTCGACGAATTGCCACCCCATCATATTTCGCGAGAAACGCTTGCCAAATCCGTAGATCGATCTCACCGATGGGAAGTTCGAAGCTTGTGGGAACATTTGAAAGACTCGCAACAACGTAAACAGGCAATTTTCTGCGTGGTTCATGGTGGAACCGATGTGGAATTGCGTACTCAAAGTTTGGAATATTTGACCTCCCTACCGTGGGATGGATATGCCATTGGAGGTTCTTTGGGGAATGGGAGAGAAGAATTGAAATATCTACTCAACTGGATGATGCCTTTGTTCAATGAAAAGGGCAGAGGTGCAAAGTGCCGACATCTCCTTGGCATTGCCGATGTAGAGAGTGTAAAGAATGCAGTTCATTTTGGAGTGGATACCATGGATTCTTCGTACCCCACCAAACTTGCGAGGCATGGAACTCTAATGACGCGTGGGGGGTTGATTCGAATCAAACGGGGAAGGCATGCTAAGTCTTATGGGGTGAAAATTGATGAAGGTTGTCAATGCTCTACTTGCTCTCATTATGATAGAGCTTATTTGTGCCATTTATTTAAAGCAAATGAACTTGTTGCACTGAGTCTTGCGACACAGCACAATATTCATTTTATGAATCAGTTGATGTCAGACTTGAGATCAGACATACTTTTGGACAAGATATGACTTGCATTAGTTTCAATTAAAATATCTTTTTTAACTCAAGTTTATGTTCAATTGCTATTACCCCATTCGAATTAGTGGTTGGTCTGATAAGGATCAATTTTAGGCGGCCCCTTGTTGGCAACAATACAATTCTAACTATTTAAAATTGAGCAGTTGATCGAATTTTTCAAGTAAAACAAAAAATGATCTCTCTTCCTTTCCAATCTTTGTAAAAAAACTGCACTTTTTGCAATGATATATTTCCAATCAAAGCAAGAACAATTTTGCTTCAAAAACAAAAAAATTGCTAAGTAGTCTCTTGGATCACCATCTGCTTCGTTTTGTCCGTTTTGTTTTAGCAAGGAGTTTACTGGAAGAAGGACTGAGAAACATCAGCAAATCTGGTAGCTATTGACAATTTAAGAAACAATATTTTTATTATTTTTGAAACAAGCTTGCAGATATGCTTTACTTTTGGTACAACATACCATAAATATATCATACATACAGAAAGTAACAGAGGAAGTGTGTTTTTAGACCCATAAGTCTCAGATTCATTTTTGTGGGTCTTGGACCCATTTTCTTCACAAAAGTAAAAATGTGTCTAAAAGGTGGTTCTGGCAGAATTTCGGGAGAAAATACTTTCATGGGTCTCAGACCCATTTTCTCCCTATTTTTTTATTAAGCATTTTATGTTTTCAAAAATACGTCAATATACTCAAAAACAAATCATCAGGGAAGCCATGGAACCATCATCATAAGCTGAAATTGGGGGTTTCTTCTTCAATGATCAGAAAGCTGTGTCAATTCAGGAGATCCATGAGGAGAATGGTCACCCCTAACCACTCACCCCAATACAGACAGACAACTCCACTGCATTTGGAGTGGTACAAGTTTAGTGCCCTTTTGTTGCAACAAGAACTAACACTTATAGATCTTGCATGGGAATAGTAGAATCCTACAGGAGTCCTGGTTTTGTTGAAATGTTAGATCTGACATGGTAAGAGTAAAAGAGAAGAGATGTTGTATCAAAAATCTCTTTTGATGGATTGTTTCAGAACTTTCAACTCTGGTGCAGCAATAAGATATGGTATTTATTGTACATACATACCTCAAGATACATTGCAATGCTAGAAAGTCCAATCTAACACATACTAAACATCATATTATTTTGCTAAGTTGCTCAAAAACTTCCCAGTGTGAATGGATCAATTAATGTGTGTCTTCATTAGAGCTTGATCAACATCTCTCAAAATTTATTTTGTTGTAATGAAAATCCACACCCTGTAGCAAGTGTGCCAATTTCACATAGAACCATCTGATGTGACAAAAAGGGCACTAAAATTGGAACCATTGATATACATCCCAAGGCCACTGATGCCGTGGATATGCAGTTCCACTAGTTGATGGATCACCAAGCCCATATCCAGACATATTTAATTGGGGACTTGGCACAAAAACTTTGTTGATTACTGGACAAAATATCATCTAGCATCACATCACCAAGCAGCCAGATTTGATTGCCTGACACCAAGTGAAATCTCGAGAACCTTGCATATTCCTGCCACCAAGCTTTTGAAGATGCTTAGTACTTTGCTTCAAGTTTGCACTAGATTCTGGGGATTATATAATCCGGAATGCATAGGTAACAGCAGACAGACTAAACCAGTGGAGCCAAGCATCAATAGTAGTAGCCAATGGTGCATGATAATAGCATGACTAATGCTCAGGTAAGTATGTGGCCTGAACCCACACACAATACACATTAGTAACATTAGGCATATCATAGTACTTATCAATGGCAACCAGAGCTAATAATTTGATGCATGACATAGTTATCAAATGTGTTTAATATGCCATGTCTATCACAAGGACTATATTGTGTTTCCAACCCCAGATTGTGTCCAGAAAAAGAGTGAGTGGATTGTCAAGAAGTTTAGCAAGCTAATGCTATTCACATAAAAGAAAATTTGGAAGATCCAATCTGGCACAATGGTTTTTAGCCTTGATATCAATATGTGGAACAATAGAGTGAAAGTACGGAAGGGCCTCATTTGAATATGTAGGGAAAGGTTTGGAATGTAGTGAACATTAAATGGATTGCAGAGCAGGATATAATTGAATAAACATGAGGTCTTCCATTGGAAGGACTTGAGGTGGCAACTCTCTAGTGTGATATTCAATAATACCAATAAATCAAGTCACAATTCCCAGAGTGATGACAAGAGCACCCACAACCCTGTTTGGTGTGGGCAATAGAATGATATATTGTACTTCACTAGCATTATGGTATCAGGCAATCAAAAATTTTATTCCCCACCTTTTACTTTCCCTCCCAATTGTTTCTCTTAATCAAAATAGAGTGGGGGGGATGTTTCCATGTATGGTACTAAAACAAATATACAAAAATTAAACCTTAAAAGTAAAAAGGATTATGAAAAACCACAGAATATCATAGAAAATCTTTCAATATGTTCAACAAAACACTCAACACAATCTACAAAAGATTCAACAAAGTCAACCAAAAAACAACCTACAAAAGAGCATACATAAGAAGCTACTAGAACAACAACAACAAAATACAAAAACCTACACAGTAACCTACAAAAAATCTACAAAATTAATCTACAAAAATTGTAAAACAGAATCTTAAATCAATTCTAATAGAAATTAGAAGAGCCCACAAATGATTCTACAGGAAAACCTACAAAAGAGCGTAGACTTACTAAGAGAAGTTTTTACATAAATACCCAAAACTACAAGATAAAGTAAAAAAAATCTACAAATGTTTCTGCAAAAGTTTCTATAAAAGAGCATACAAATGAATTTACACTTTCATATGAGCTTACAAAAAAATGCATATTAACTTACAATTATAAATCTTTTTGCAAGATCTTGCAGATAATCAAAACAAAAAATCAAGAACACCTATGATACATGAAAGGACCTATGAAAGAACTATGAAAGATCTTACAAAATAAACCTCTACAAAAAAAGAGAAACTATCAGAGAACATACAAAATGAACCACAAAAGGGACTACAAGAGGGACTACAAAAGATGATGTGGAGGATAGCACCAATAACGACCCCCAATAACTCAGCCCCGATTGGGTCTCAAAAAAATTAAATTAAAAATACATTTTTTATTTACATTATCTCACTCATTGATTTCTAGCCCCAATATCTTTATATCCAGCCCCAAAATCTTTTGCTAAGGTTAATAGCTAGCTCTTTGTCAGGCAGGAAGGTATGTACTAAGTACCTTGTGTGTAGTATGGTACATAACAACTATCCTCCATCCATCCCTACTATCAAGAAGGTTCATTCCTACCAGATTGAATCCTACCGAAATCCTTACAAAAATTATTTAGTAAAAGGGCTATTATAAGTTAGTAAGAGAGTTAGAACAAAAATACAGGTGGAGAAAAGTCTTAAAGAAATAAAACAACATTATCCATACTGTCCTACCCACACTGGAATTAGTATTTCCCTACATAGAAAAGTTTAATAGTTGACTAAAAATCAAAATGATTTTTTGAACCCTAACCCTAATTGAAGCTTAACTTGAGCAAAATACATAATTTATACTCCCTTCAAAATAAAAAAGTGAGGGTTAGGGTTATTGTTTCAGGCAGATTCCTTGCTTTGCTCTGAATCAATGCCCAAGAAAATAACCCTAACACTCACTTTCTTTTTGTGCTGATGGGAGTATAAATTATGTATTTTGCTCAAGTTTAGATGCAATTATGTTTAGGGTTTGCAAAATCAGCTTTTTGGTTACAGCTAAAAAAATAAATTTACATCATCAAGCACGTGAGCGCCCAATCACGCAATAGGAGCTAGGCACACTAGGAGCTAAAATCTAAAATCAAACCCAGGGCCAAAAAGTTCCTTCTGCACCCTGGAAGATAGCAAATAATTGCTAAAACAATATTTTTTGGAGTTTTTTGTCATTTTAATTTTAAGCAATAGCCGTTTTTTTATTTTCTCTTAATCCAAAAAATAAATACTTTATGTCATTGCCAGAAATTTCCTGAAGATGTTTGAAGTGTTTGAAGATGTTTTTGTGTGAAGATCTTCAAACGTCTTTGGAAACATCTTTGCCTTAAAAAATCTTCATCTTCATTTTCATCTTCATCCTCATGTACAGTAAGTACAATAAGTACTAAAAGTACAGTAGTATACAGTAGGTACTATAAGTACAGTAAGTGGATTAACTAAGTCAATTATTGTAAATAAGTACAATGCAGTAAGTTTGGTAAGTTTGGTAACTATTACAAGTACAATAAGTTCATTGATTATGGTACTTATATTGTACATATTGTACTTTCTGTACCTACCAAACTTACCATACTTACAGTACTTACCACCCGTACTTCTTATATTTATGAGTATTGTATTTTTTATTTTTCTGGTACTCAACATACTTCCTGTACTACATTACTTACTGTATATACCGTATTTCCTGTATGTACTTACAGTACTAACAGTAGTTACAGTAATTCTTGTACTTACTGTAGGATGATGAAGATGAAGATGTTTTTGAAGATAAAGATGTTGTTGACGATGAAGATTTTTTTGAAGATGAAGATGTTTCCGAAGACAGTTTTTGAAGATGTTTCAATATCTTCACACAAAAACATCTTCAAACATTTCCAAACATCTTTGGGCAATTTTTGGTGATGTCACTAAGAATTTATTTTTTTGATTAAGTGAAAATAAAAAAATGGCTATCACTTGAAATGAAAAAAAATCAAAAAAAAAAAAATAGTTATTATTTGCTAGCTTCCTGGGCAGGGTGTCTGCCACTATGTCTTGGGTGTCCATACACTCCGGTGCTAGACAACCAATGAAATGTTTGCATCATAAACAATAAGTTTGAAATGCTCCCTCTTTTATACATAATGTTATGTCATTATTCGTAAATAGCATTCTAAAATCCGGCATAAAACCCAGTAGGATTCAATCCAGTAGGGTTCAATCTGGTAGGAATGAACCTACTCCTACTATTTATCATCTAAGTATGGTACAATACCTCTAGGTATCTACCATAACTGACCCTAACCAACCACCACCTACACAGCTATCTATGATGACCATGGTGTTGCCGATCCGCCATGTTTTGGTCTTGCAATCTTGGCAACCGCCGTCATCACAAGAAATCACCCACCCCTGACATTACTGAATAGGATCAATTTATTGTCAAAGGCAGGCAATTGCGTGTGACGACAGTTTTTGCTGAGATTGCGCTGCTCAAAGCCGGCGGATAGGCTAACAATAATAGGTTTATTGCATTTGTAGTACTACTTATGGTAGAATACCTTCTTATAGGTACCATACTTTAATTAAGTAAACCTACCTACAATACTTTGCATGGTAGATAGGTAATTTCATACAGAATTAGGGGATTTTGATACAAATATTGTTGGGGCTGGTTTTTTTGTATCTATGATATTGGGGCCAATAATATTAGGGCTATCATCCAAAATATTATAAAAGGAATTAGAATTTCAAAAAGAATCTATGAAGTTGGACAAAAAATTAATGTAAACAGTATGAAAGAAATTATTTATAAAGTTGTAAACATAAAGAATATATATAAAACAACATGAAAACTCAAAATGAACAACAAACATACACATGCATACGTACATACAGATGATATTACAACTACATACAAATAATGAACCTACAATAAAACATATATGAAAAACAAAAACCTAAATTACCTGCAAAAGTACTGACACAAGTTGAAGCTGTAAAAAAATTGCATAAGAACCAACAAAAGAACCTTCAGAAGAGAAGCAATAGAAGGAAATTCAAATTTCTATCAAACAATACATACATTTATCAATAAATATATCCCAAACTAAATATTTCAATATTATTTTGTTTGAAACACAAGATTATTGTAGGGAAAAAATCAGTACATGATTACACAAAGATAAAGTCTGTATAATAGAATATAGTCTCAATACACATGCTAGGGTGAAAGCCAACACCAAACATGACAAAACAAGATAAGAATATCTTGGTGTTTGTTTAATCAATGATTTCTTTAGAAATATTGCCTTGATAATATTTTTCATGTCTTAATTATTGTAAGAAAGTAGAATACATACCAAAAGTGGTTGCTAGATACAAAATTGCTAAAACATAGTATCATCAAATTTTCTTCTTGATAAAAGTATTCACTGATAACAACTGCAATTTTTGTTAAACCCAGTCCCGCCAGCTCCAGTCCCAGATGGCAGAGCCATTCGCCACTACAGGCTGAGACTGCAGCTGCCGCGGTCTAGGCTTACCTTTGCCCTGTACGGGCGACAGCCAGACCCAAGTTGTAGTGTAGAGACCTAGTTTCCTCATAAAATAGATATCCTCATGAGTCACTAGATCTCTCTCTTTGCCTGTGTTCAACAATTTTTACCATCTACATTGATGAGGTAGTGAAAAAAACAGTCCAATACCTCAGTCAAAAGGATTGATACTTATAATGAAACATATTTTTCAAAGTTTTCTTACATTATTGGACGTAGATTTTTCCATAGTAGACCATTTGCATAAATTTCCAACTACAGTATGAATTTTAGAAAAAAATGATTCTATTGTACATCTTTAAAAATGGTACTAAGTATGAATGCGTATAAAATTGTGAAAAATAGGCAACAGGTAAACTCACTATTAGTTATTCTTGACAGCAACTTTGCATTTAGAAGAGTCTTTGCTAGTGCTAGACATAGATCTAAAGAATGTTCAGCTGTGATCTGTCTCAACTTATTGGTATTTTGGATGCACATGATCAGAGGCTGATAGCATGAACTTTGATTTTGTATATTTTTGTTGACACTTTAGTTCAAAGCTCACACCAATTTATCATGACCATGGAATGTTAAAATAACAGAATGTGTTGCTGACAACTGTCAGGCAAGGCCTACCTGGGATCAGTAATTTCAAAGTAAGCTATAAGTGATGAAAGATAGTTTTTTTATTTGAAGAAATATTTTTACATGAAATAGTAGGATAAAAAATTGCTCTATGCCCTAAGCAATAAAAACACACAAAATTCACCAAAAAAATAAGCCACAAGCAATATGGTACCTTCAAGTCAGGTGTGTGTTACTACATACAACAAATTCCAGGAACATCCCAGAATCACATCAACATAAGAGCGGGTTCAAAACAATAATTCATGTGAAAAAAACTGTTTTTAGTAGTTACCAAATAACATGACAAAGCTTTTGAAATATTTTAAAGAACTTCAAAAGCCTTAATGACATCATTCATTATTATTTTAGAAAAAGATCCAGCAAAATAAAAATGACAAAAAAACAGTAGCTTTATGTTTCNTTTATTTTTTGCAAATAAAATTAAAAAAAAATAATAAATAACAACAAAATATAGAAAAAAAAACAAAAAGCAATGAAAAATAAAAGAATAAATAAAGCAATGAAAAATAAAAACAAAATTTCATATATTTCTAGAGTACCTAATCTATTCAACAAATCAATTTTACCTGAAGAAAAACTCTTTTCCTTGATGATTTCAATTTTTTGAATTTTGACCAAGAAAAAATAACAAGAATAAAGAAAATAACAAAAAAATAAAAAAACACA